>JBAMBR010006219.1:0-128018 GCA_037044475.1 Zaprionus obscuricornis | reverse complement strand
TATGTAACATCTGCTTGACTGAGGTTGGTATTGCTTGGCTTTGACTTTGACTAAAAATATGAAGTTACTATACGAATGTCTGCACTAACTTGCAAAACTAACTAATGGTAAACAGTTTGGACTAACTACTAAACTGTCAGATATATAGATTGACTGACTAACTGCTTTGCTGGCTGCCTGCCCATTTTTATATTTTCACTTTTCGTCTTTTGTTTTTGGGGTTTTTTTTTTTATTATTATTATTATTATTTTAGATGACCTTTGGGCAAAGTACAGTCTGTACGCGTTAAGATAAAAGTCAAATTGAAAAAAAATTTTTTTTTTTTTTGGATTTTTATGACGTGTTTTTTATGTTTATAAAGTTTGGTAAAGCCAATAAAAAGCTTGAAAAAAAAAATATAAAACTAGTCGTTAAAAAAAAAAAAAAGAATTGCTTTAAAATTGCTGCAAATATACCTGGTAAATTGTTATAAATTGGGGTATGCTTAATGTATATAAAAGATAACTTTATATACATAGATATATATGTACATATATATATATATTCTCTATAAGGAAAAATATAGAGAAAGAGAGACATAAACATTGCGCTTGCTTTTTCATAAGTTTTCATATTGTTTTTTGATATATAATATATAACATATATATGTATTATATATAGAAATGAAATCGAAATCTGTAAAACTAAGTGCCAAAATAACAAAATCAAATGAATTTTTCTGCTGTCCGGCCAACACAGATAAAAATGGCAAAAGTGAGTTGTTGTTGTTGCTGCTGCTGTTGCCATTGAAGCGCCAGGGAAGAGAAAGAGAAAGAAGCAACTGAGCAGCGAACTGCGCTGTGCTGCGCAGTTGGAGCTCGACGGCTAGAAACAGATAAAGAAAAGAAAAGAACAGAACAAAAAAAAAAAAACACCAAGCGCAAGAAAATCAAATAAATTACATTAAAAGAAAAAAAAAATATATAATAAAATAAAATGCCTTCACATCACAGCACAGCCCACAAGCAGAGAGTGAGAGTGAGAGAGAGAGAGGGGAGGGGGAGGAGAGACAGCGACAGGCAGAGTGTAAAGAAAAGACGCACAAAGAATGAAATAAATATATAGAATGAGCATTGGAAAACAAAAGCACACACAAAATGGACAAATGGCCAGCTCAAAAGGCAAAGAAACAGTGACAGACAGACAGACAGACAGACAAAGAGACAGACATCGCGCGCGCACATATTGAGAGTCATACAGGCATAGGCTCGCCTCGCCTCATATACAATATAATTTTTTGTTTTACATTGAGTTTTTTTTTTTTTTTTTGTATTTTCCTGCTACTCAATTTTTTTATGTTAATTAATTTTATTACTTATTATAATTACAATTTATAACTTTAGATTTTGCTATTTACTTAACAGAATTATAATTTTAACAGTGCTCATCGATCATTACAGCATTGCAACCTGCTTTTCTGTTAGCACACTGTTATGCACTGCGCTTATGTTATGTTATGCTATGCCGCCGCTGTTATGTTAATTATCGATCAGCAGTCGTTTAACATTTGTTATCGTTCGCTACGCAATGCATTGCTCCGCACTGTTATGCAACTGTTATTAGCTGCTGTTATATGACGTCATATTATAATGTTATGCTGTTACAATATTTATTGTCATACTATATAGTAGAGAATTTCTAGCAGCAGTTTGAAGTTTTCAACTAAATTTTGTATTAGCTTAAAGTTATTTTTATTTTTCTTTGCTGTTACTGTTGCTATTGTTTGTTTGTTGTGTTTTGTTGTTGAAAACAATTTTTTTAAAATGATGCAAAGCATTAGCTTGCTGTGCCTTTTGGGATTTGCCAAGTTATTTTGTTATTTCGAACGTTCTTATTTTTTTTTTTTTTTTTTTTTTTAATGTCCAAGCTAATCCAGCGAAGAAAGAAAAGCAAAGTGAAGGGAAGGTAAGTTAAGAGCAACAAAAAAAAAAAAAAAAAAGCCAATATAAAAATGCAAAAAGAAAAAGACGAAAACATTAAACAATTTTTGGCCAAAGTCAAGGCATATCCATATTATAAAATATATATAAAAAAAAAAAAAAAAAAAATAGCGAAATTGCATGCGTTAAAACAACGACGAAACGAAAACCCAGAAACAAATTCCATAAAACTTTTGCTCAATTCATAAAAAAAAAACAGCAAAAGAAAAGAAAGTAGAGAGTGTGTGTGAGAGAGAGAGAGGGAGAGAGAAAACAGCAGCCAAAACTTTTGTTTCACATGAGCCCGGCCAAAATACGGGCTTTGGCACTGGTACTGCCTGAGAAGTGTCTGTGTGTGAGTGTGTGTGTAGCATGCCACAAAACAAAAAAAAAACCAAAAAAAAACATAAGCATTGTTAGCTTGTGGAATGACTCATGTACTCCAATCGAAGCGTTTGTTTCAACCGGAGTATTTTCATTGTTATCCCGTCGTTTCAATGGCGCTCAATTGAACGGCCATTGTGTCGAGCTAAACAAACGCAATAATAACAACAGTTTCCCCCATCTTCTTTCCCCCGTTCCGTTCCCATTCGACTTGTGCGACTAATGCTGTGGAAATGCAGTGCAGTGCCGAACATAGCTACTTAGGAGCTTGTACAATGTATGTTTGCTTATATGGCGCTCATAAGTAGGCTATGAAAAAGTGAAGCCGCGTCTCATTTGTCCTTGACTTGTTTAGCCCATCGTTGTCTGTCCTTGCCCATCTCTTCGTCCATTTTTGTCCGTCTTTCGTCTTCCGTCTTAGCATTTGCTACAGATTCGCAGCTAAGTCACATAATCCGGAGATGCCTCATCTATACGTCTACCGCGCCCATACACCGAAATTTCTCTCAGCCTATACAAACAAACAGCGACTACATTTACCTGCATATGCCACTTAGCATCACACAAACACACACATACACATACACATGCACGTCACACATCAGAACAAACCTCAGTCGACCAACCTGCCATACGGCATCTACCAACCCCCCCCTCCACCATCACCCCTTCGTCAGTCCCATTCCACGAAGAAGGCTCAACTGTTGGCATTACCGGCAAGTAGCTTAAATCCTTTACGGTATCCCACATGTAACTGCTTCTAAGCTTGCCTAAGAACCAAGTCTATATCAGCCCCATAGGATAACAAGCGGGCTAAGCATATTCGTGTTTCATGTCGCACACACACAAACACACACACACAGACAGACATGGCCAAACAAACTGCTGCTTAAGGTTTAAGCTTTAGATTTCAATGAAAACAAAAGAGTAAATTTCCCAGCAAGCAAAGAGAATTAACTGGAAAGTGATTGGAAAATGCTAAGGAATTTACATCGACTTTGCAATACACTGCAAAGTTATAATGTAAAAAAATGAAATAAAAGAATAAAAAAATAAATTAAATTAAAAAATAAATATAAAAAATAAAATAATAAATAAAATAAAATAGAAATAAATAATATAAAAAATAAAAATAAATAAAATAAAAATAAAATAGAAATAAATAAAATAGAAAAAAATAAAATAAAATAAAAATAAATAAAATAAAATAGAAATAAATAAAATAAAATAGAAATAAATAGAATAAAATAAAATAAAGTAGAAATAAATAAAATAAAATAGAAATAAATTAAATGAAATAGAAATAAATAAAAATAAAATAGAAATAAATAAAATGAAATAAAATAGAAATAAATAAAACAAATAAAGCAAATATTAAATAACAAATTAATAAAAATAAAAAATTAAATAAATCAAAAATTAAATAAAAATAAATAAAATTAATTAATTAATTGATTACTCTACAAATAATAAATAAATAATTAACTAAGAAATTATTAATTACAAATTATATTGACACTATGTTGCCCACAGCGACAACATGAGCAAACGCTATTGAAAAACCACAATGCCGCAAATCGAAAGAATATCTCAACTTCCAATATTGGAAGGCCAAAGAGCGAGCGCATAAATGAGTAGGATGAGCGCAAAGTGAGAGCAAGCGTATGATGAATGAAAAGAGAAAATTACCCAACACTGAATGGTTTGATAGTAACCGCAAAATTGTAATTCAAATCTGATTGCGGTTCGTGCTAACGGTTTTTGCCTTGCGGCTAGCGAATTGTGGTCTCTCATTTTTGACATCAATAATGTAATTTATGGCAATTAATGAAAGCAATTTAAATACCTGTAAAACAAATTTGTCAAAATAGCAATAGAAATGTCGACTAATTCAAGTACAGTAAGATATCGCTAAGACAGAAATTAAAAAAAAATATAATAACAAATAAATTAAAAATAATAATAATAAAAATGAAAATAATAAAATAAAAAAAAAATAGTAATAAAAATAAAAAATAATAAAATAAAAATAAAAAATAATTTAATAAAAATAATAATAATAATAAAAACATAATAATAATAATAAAAATAAAAACAATAAAATAAAAAAAAAATAATAGAAAAAAATAAAATAAAAATGATAATAATAAAAATGAAAATAATAAAATAAAAAAAAATAATAAAATAAAAATAAAAAATTATAAAATAAAAAAAATACAAATAAAAAAATTATATAATAAAAAATAATAATAAAAATAAATAAAATAAAATTAGAAAATAATAAAATAAAAAATAATAAATTAAAAAATAATAAGATAAAAATAAAGAATAATAAAAAAAATAAAAAATTAATTAATAATAATAAAAAAAATAAAAATTATAATAAAAAAAATGAATAATATAATAAAAATAAATATAATAAATTAAAAAATAATAAAATGTAAATATGTTGCAACTGTAAATTATAGCGAGACTTTACTGTTATTAAATATAAAAAAAAGATTTGATGTTGGACAAATGGCAATCGCAGCAGTAGCAACAGTAGCAGCAGCAGCAGCAACAATAATGCGCGAATGCATCAAATTGAAGTTGGCGACAATGTGAATGCAAGAATTGTTCATTTCATGCTTTTTATCTCTTCATTCAATTCACTTGATGCCTTTCTCTCTCTCTCTATCTCTCTCTCTCTCTCTCACTCTATCTGTCTATCTATCATCTCTATCTCTTTCACACTTAAGCATTTAATGCCATTAGCAGTAAAATGTCTAATGATACAATTTACAGCTGTTGTTTTTGGCCAATGATAATTTATGTCCCAGAAGATGGCAACAATAGAAAACCGAGAAAACATATAACAACAACAACAACAATAACAACAGCAAGAAGAAGCAGATGAAAATTTTGTTGGCTCCAAATTTATTTTTGTGTTGAAAGTGCAACATTTTGTTGCCGCTTTGCTAATTGCTTTTCATTGTTGTTGTTGTTGTTGTTGCTGTTGTTTTTTTTTAACGTTCCTCTTGCTCCTCTCGCTGCTGCTGCTGCTGCTGTTGCCCCTCCCCCTTTCACATTTATGCTCATGTTGTTGTCATGCCACAATGCAACAATAAGGAGCCTTATCAACTGCCACACACACACACACAGACACATAGACACACACACTAATTAGACGCAAAACTTATCACAAACGTTTACATTTCTCATCAGTCAGAGTTGCAACAAAATGTTGCAAATATTTTGCAAAACTCTGTTCAACTGTTGCTGTGGCAGCAACGCCAGTCGCAGCAGCATTAAGAGCAAAAACTCTGCAAATTAGCTGCAAAATTTTCTACAACAAAAAAAAAATAAATCCACATGCTAGACTAGTCACATACCTTGTAAATGTAAATGTAATCTTAAATATTTGCATTGTTTTACTAGTCTGATAATACACTATATACTGTATATATATTTATATTTATCTAATCAACTGTATAACTAATATACCCGTCTTGGCATGCGCTGATACAAAGAAAAAAAAAAAAAAAAAACAGCGTATAAATGGAAGCAAATGAAAAACAAGCGGTAAGTGAAAACAAGGCAAATTTTAATTTGATTGTGTGGTTTGTATACCCATTAATTGCATATTAAAGGGTATATTCGACTTGTTTCAGTGACTTGTGCATGCTTGTGCAAGTTTATGCATGCAAACAATTGTCGTAAGCAATATATTAAATGTTGTTATACTCATTAAATGTATGTGAAAGTGTATAATGAACTTTATGACAAAAAATATGCATGTTTATGCAAGTTTATGCATGTTAGTGCATGCAAATATCTGTGCTATGCCAGTTAAGATGATTAATTATTTTTTTTACAGGGTATACAAAATTCGACTGGAGCTTTTTTTTTGCAAATTTTTTTTTGGCAAAATAAATGCGAATGCGAAAACTTTGAAAAGCTTTGAAAAAGCTTTGCGCTCAATGATCATAGATTGTAGCTAACAAGCGCAAAGGCAATGAAAGTGTGAAAGAGAGAGAGAGAGAGAGAGAGAGAGAAGGGGAGATAGGGAAAGAGAGTGACATAGAGCAAAATTGAGAGAAATGAATAAAATTTCGCAAATCTTTTTGCAAACAAATTAGCTTCAAGGTTAAACTTTATGAATTTTTGCTAAAGCATAAAGAATTAGACTTATAGGGTGAAGGGGGAGGGGGAAGACGAAGAGTATAAGATTGTAGAGAATTAAGCTATAAAAGCAAACGTCTAGAGAATTATAGCCTTCAGTTAGGTCATTCACATATTAAGAGAGAGAGCATGAATCGTTGGTTGAATCGTATTGCTGTGATTACCGGTTGTAATTCCGGCATTGGTGCAGCATGTTGCAAAGATCTATTGATCAAGGGCATGATTGTTATTGGACTTGATCGTTGTGATCATCATTTACAAGAGTTTCAATCAAATTTAACTGAAGAACAAGCAAAACGTTATCATTATCATAATTGTGATGTTAGCATTGAGCAAGAAGTTATCGATACATTTATGATGATCGATATTAATTATGGTGCTATCGATGTGCTTATAAATAATGCTGGAATTGTGCGTGATACAAAAATAT
Organism: Zaprionus obscuricornis; assembly: GCA_037044475.1. NCBI lineage: Eukaryota > Metazoa > Arthropoda > Insecta > Diptera > Drosophilidae > Zaprionus > Zaprionus obscuricornis. Next base: position 121,084 of record JBAMBR010006219.1, on the reverse strand, counting down.
TGAATGCTGATAATAGTTTAGATTTACGTGAAATATTGAATACAAATGTTTTGGGTGTTGCATGGTGTACACGTGCCGCATTTCAAGTGATGCAACGACATCATATTAATGATGGACATATTATAATTATCAATAGTATTGCTGGGCATTATGTACCGTTAATACCTAATTTCAGTTTCAATATGTATGCACCATCGAAACATGCATTAACTGCACTCGTTGAAGTCTTACGTCAAGAGTTTCAACATTTCGGTACAAAAACAAAAATTACTGTAAGTATTATTAATATTTATCGATATACAAAAATAACCTATCGATATTATATTGCAGAGCATAAGTCCTGGCGCTGTTAAAACGGAAATTGCTGCAGCAAGTGCAATGCCAAATATAAATGAATTTCCCATGCTGCTGGCAGAGAATGTCGCTGATGCGGTCAGCTACTGCATACAGACGCCGCCAAACGTTCAGATACATGAGTTGACCATCAAGCCAGTGGGAGAGAAACAATAGGATTATCTCATTTATTATTAATCCATTTTCACTTTGTTTTACTTTACGTACATATACATATACATATACCCTGCAATTATTTTTACTGCGGTATATTAGTTACATACATGTGAAGCTAGACAGCATTTATATACATACATATATACATACATACATATATATTATCGATAAAAATCGATCGATACATTCTATCGATAAATATAATTGACGTTCTATCGATAAATTTAATCGATATATTAACGCTACATGTATTCAATACATTAGTGTTGTCGATATATTTTTAATCGATATGTTATCGATAAGTTTGATCGATGTATTATCGATATACTTGCATCGATGCGCTTAAACGATATATTAGCGATACATGTAATCAATATATTAATGTTACATTGAATCACAATATTGTCGATATATTTTTAATCGATATGTTATCGATAAGTTTGATCGATGTATTATCGATATATTTTTATCGATAAACTTAATCAATATATTAGTGTTACATTTAAAAATATATTGTTGTTATATTTTATCGATATAACATATCGATAAATTTGATTGATATGTTATCGATAAATTTGATTGATATGTTGTCGATATTATATGGATAAGTTCGATTGATCGACATATTATCGATGAATTTAATCGATATATTATCAATAAATTGTACAATCTCAATGACAAGAAATACATACATACATACATATGTATACAAATATATCATGGAAAATAAATATAATATATATAATATATAATGTTACTCTATTATACAGAATACATCGTATTATCATATGCGTCCAACATTCATTTACTTTATGATAAATGCAAATTTTATGCATATTAATTTTTCAATTTTTTTTCTTTTTGTAAATTGTTAAATGCTAAAATAATAAAAACTCAATTAGTTATCTTTCCATAAACAGACAAATAAAGAAAGAGAGAGAGAGAGAGAGAGAGAGAGCTAGAGAGAGAGAGAGACAGATATACATATGTAGTATACACATATGTATCATTGCTTAATGCCGATTAGAGATTATATATATGAATGTATTGATGTATGGCTGTGCTCGTATATTTATTTAATGCTAAAAGAGACATAAAAAAAACAAAAAAAAAATTCAACATATTTTGCATACGTTGCGCAATTCAGGCAAAATCAAATGAAAAATCCTTTTATAACTTTTTATTACAAGCAGTAAAAACAATAAGAAAAAAAAAAATAGAAAGCTAAGTAATTTATAGCATGCCGAAGATTTAATACACTTGCAGATTTAGCGGAAGACAAATAAATGGACGAACGAATATATACATATGTATGCTCTTTATGCTGTATAAGAATATATAGCATGTATGTAAACACACAAATAAATAATACATATATATATATATATATATATTTGTATATATATATATATATATATATACAGTAGAATCCGGTTATAACGACTCTGCTTAAAGCGTTCGTCCGGTTATTGCGACTAAAACTCGTTGGCTTGGTTGGTCCCCATGCAAACTTATACATACAAACTACTTTCGGTTAGTGCATCTTCCGGGTATAACGACGTAAAATCGTATGTCCCTTAAAAGTCGCTATAAGCGGAATCTACTGTATGTATATACATATATAAAAAAAATTATGTAAATCGAAAAACTGCTTTAGGAATTATAGATAAATTTCTACCACTGAGATCATGAACCTATTCAGTTGTGCGGCAGTGTACATACAGCTGTGTTCATAAAAATAGCAGTGCTGACAAGCTACACGTTTAAAACTCTTATAAACACAACTTCGAGACTTCGAAATGTAGTTATAGCCGCGCTTAATGTATTCAATTTTTAAATAATTCAACAATTTAATAACAAAAAATAAAATAAAATAAAAAAAAATTATAATGTTCATTGAAATAGCAGTGCTAAAAATAAAATATAATAAAATTGAAAATAGCTTATAAATAAATAAATAAAATCCTACTAAATTATGCTTAGATTACGATCTAATATTTTGTTGTTTATTGCCCTTTATTGGCTATTACAGCCTTACACCTACATAGCCTTACACCTACATATGTATGTATGGAATCTGGCTTCTGCACAACTTGCCAAAAGCTGCGGCTTAGAAGTGTCGCTGATTTCTTGGCAACATAACACTTGATGCAGGCCTCCTCCATATTTCTTTTGCTAAGCTCAGTCACGTTTTTTTTTTTTTTTTTCTATGCGTTACAAACTGCTTGCCAAATTCAACATACTCTTGCGCAAGTGTATACAAATATATTTTCTCTTATTTTATTTTTTTTTTTTTGTGAGCTTTATTATTGAGTTTTTACGATGCATTCGTTTAAAGGCAAATGATTTATTTATGTTTATATTATATAAATATAATATAAATAACTATCATAGAAAATTCACTGATTTTTTTTACGTAATAAACATTAAGAGCAAGAAATTACTGTAATTAAATTGAACAAAAAAAAATAATAATAATAATAATAATTTCTCAACAAATCTGAAAATATTATGATAAAATATGAAAGTTAACTTATTTTCAACTTTTGTAAGTTAAATAATGATTTAAAGAATTTTTTTAAAGTTTTTTTCTTGTTTTTTTTAAATTTTATTTTCACATTTCGCTTGTTTTTATAGTAATTGTTCTTTGATGTTGTGCTACGTTTTTTTAATTAGTTTCATTTTCAATCGACAAATTATTTCACTTGACTTCCGATTCAATTGAATTTCACTGTTCTGTGGCATTTTTAAGCTCTGCAGCTTAACCATTCTCTGCCAACGTCAACGTCAACGCCAACGCCAACGCAAAGACTCGCACACAGCATCTCTCACTCGCACTTGCACTTGCACTTGCACTTGCAGTCGCACTTGCAGTTGCAATTGCAGTCGCAGTTTTTCTTTGTGTCTTATCTGGCGAACAATTGCAGTAAAACAATTTTCGAAAATATTTAATTTGGCAGCGTATTCAACCAGTGACAACAAAAGCAAGCACAACAACTACAACTACAACTACAATTACAATAACAATAATAACAACAATAACAACAGCAAGCAGTTGGTTTTCATGGTTGCGCAAGTATGAGAGAGAGTGAGAGTGAGAGAGAGAGATGCAGGCAAAGCAGTTTGTAGCTGTGCGTATATGAAGTGTATGCTGTATGCAAGCAGTGCAATGAACACTGTTAAATAAATAATGCATGCTCTTCTATAATGATTATGCAAGCAGTATAGCAACACTGCAGTGTTCGCTCACTCTCACACTCTCTGTTTCGCTCTCACTCTTACTTATACTGTTTACTGTTTACATATGCAAACACTTGCAAATATTTTCTGTTGCTATGCTGCTCTGTCATTCATCAAGAGTTGCAACTTGTCCACTGCTTGAGAAAAAAAGAAACAAAACGAAGCGCGTCACTTATACAGTTAAAGTTGAAGCCAAGCTGATGGATAGTAGCTCTGTGTGTGTGTGTGTGTATGCATGTTTATGCGCGAGTGTGTGTGTGTGTGTGTTTGTATAAACATATGCATGAATATATGTACATACATATGTGCTTACTAAGTGAGACAGAGTACTGCAATGAGAAGGCCTGCAGGCAAGCATGTGTGTTTATATAAATATGTACATGCATATACATATATATATATATATATGTATGCACATACATACAGACATATTGAGCTGAATTAACACACACACACACGAACCTTCCAAAAAAAAAAAAAATCTATAAGTACAAAATTCGTTTGGCGCGTCGCGCAAACATTTCAATTTCCGCTTCATTTACAACGTTTTCCTCTCTGCTCTCAGCACACACACACACACACACGCATATAAAAGTCAATTGCATACTTACTGAATATTTTATATATAATAAAATACAACAAATTTCTGCTGCAGTTATGACAATGATCTACGTCTTAAATTAAAAATTAAACAAAAAATTTAAGCAAGCTAAAAAAACTAAATATAAATAAAAAATTATATATATACATATTTTCTTGGCGCTTCCTACAAATTATAGCAGCCAAAAAATAATACGAGCTGCAGGCAAAAATGATAAAGAAAACTGCTTGCATTAAATTGTTAGTTAGCCTATGCAAGAACCATGACGAATATGCAATAGCAGTGCACAGCAAAATGAAATTAAACAGGCCAAAAATTGCCGAAATTCATTAGCACAAATTTCCTTAGTCCTTTTGCGCTTGCATTTATATGTGTTAGCCGATACAAGAACCAGGCTAATATGCACAGTAAATTAACACAAGGCTGCAAAACTATGAAAATTCACCAGCACAGCAATTTTGAGCAATAAAATGAAATTTCCTGCACTTGCAATTATATGTGTTAGCCAATACGTGAACCAGGCGAATATAGCACAGCACAACAATTTCGCAAATAAAATTAAATATCCTTAGTCCTTTGTGTTAGCCAATACAAGTACCAGGCGAATATACACAGCGAAACTATGAAAAATTCACCAGCACAATTTCGCAAATGAAATTCAATTTCCTTAGTACTTTGCAATTGCAATTAAATTATGTTAGCCAATACACGAACCAGACGAAAGGCAATGAACAAGCGAAACTATACAAATTCGCCAGCATATAATAATTTTGCATATACGAATTTCCATAGTCCTTGCATTAGCCGATACACGAACCAGACGAATATGCCTGGCGAAACAACTAGATATTCGCGCTGTACTAAAAATCAAAGCATAGACACAAACCAACGCATATGCGTAATATTCACCACACAGAAATGGCAAAGATTTATAGCACTTGTATAAGAGCAAAAAAAAAAAAAATAAATAAATGAAAGAAATAAATTAAAAAAAAAATAAATGAAAGAAATAAATTTAAAAAAAAAAAATAATAAAAATAAATGAAATTACACTGCATATAAATTCATATTTAAGGTATGTATTTTTTTTTTTTTTTTGTTTGTTTTACTTTCATTTTTTTGTTTTTGTTGTTGGATTCGACATATGTATGTATGTATATTTATGTATGTATGTTTTTGTGTATTTCTATCTTTTTTTTATATATATTTTATTACACGCAATTACTAACAACTGACTAACGGTTTTAAAACTGTTTTTTTTTTTTGTTTTCTTTTTCTTACACTGTTTTTTTTTTCATTTCATTTTTCATTTTTTTAAGATGGCTGCTTAAACTAATTTAATATATTTATATTTATATGATTTAAATTAACGGTAACGGTTTCACATTTCCCCCCCCCAAATATTTCAGCTTAACAACTATATAAAAATTGCACACGTACATCTAGATACATATACAGATACAGTTACATATAGATATACATATACATATATATGTAAACTTATGTACGACGCACACTGCTGCTCGTTGAGATTAACATAATCTCACTTAAACATTTACAAAGCCTAACAAAAAAAAAAAAAAAAAAAAAAAAGACAATAAACTCAAGAAGTTGTAGGTGTAGGGGAAGTAGAGGGGAAAAGTGGGAAAGGTAGGAAAGTTAAAGTTAAACTAAGTTACATTATTAAATACATTAATATATATATATATATATATATATACTATATAGTAAATATTATTCATTTCAATTTTGCATTTTCATTTTTCTTCTTTTTTTTTGCAAGCAAAATTAAAACTCATAAAAAAAACAAACTTAAATTCACACCTCAAAAACATGACAAAAAAAAAAACCAAAAATTGCAAGAATAATGCTAAAATATAGATTAAATATTATAGCTTAAAATCCAAAGTACTTTACACTTATATATAGACACTATAAAATATATATATATATATATATATATATATCAAAACAAAATTAAAGACATTAAAAATATAAAAAAAAAAATAATAAAAAAATAAAATGAAAATAAAAAACAACTTTTTGCACTGCCCTGGCGACTGACAAAAACTGACGACAGCAAGTTGTGATTGATTCCACTGACTGAATGATTGATAGATAGTCAGCTGACAGTCTGATTGATCGATAGACAATTTGATTGAGAGTCTGATAGACAGACAGCTTGACACGACAGATTAGATTAATTGACAGATTGATTGATTGACTGACTGAGAGATTGTTTGATTGGCTGACTCACAGACAGATTGATTACTGATAGATTGACTGATTGATGCACTGACTGACTGATTGATTGACTGACTATCTATCTATCTTTCGATCTCTTTCTCTCTCTCTCTGCCTCTGCCTTCTGTCTGTCCCTCTCTCGCTCCCTCAGTCCGTCTGCCTGTTTCTCCGTCTGTCTCTCTTTTTCTCTCTCTCTCTCTGTCTGTCTCTCCGTCTTCCCATTTATAGCTATGTCTTGCTGCATTTCTCGCTAACATTTCACACTTCGCATCCTGTGCAACATTTTCATTCTATGCATCTGCTGATATTTTTCGATATATAATATGAATTTTTTTTTGTTTTTTTTTTTTTTTGTTTGTTTCCCTGAACTCTCTGCAATTAGCGTATTGTTAGTCGTAATTCAAAGGCTTTGCCTTTAGAAACGTTGCGGCAACAATTCACTTTTCATGCCACGCATTGAATGCTTCTTTTTGCGATGCGTTGATAAATTGCACGATTGCTTAAACGATGCACTGCACATTTCACAATTAAATCGACGCTCCTTGCTATGCACAACACGATGCAATTCCATGCGTGATTTATATTTAAATTTCAGTCCACATGTATCATAATCGCAGATATACCAACGTTCACCATCATCTGATGATACAGCACTGCTGGCACTTGCTGTCGTACTATTTGATTCTTTAGGTGCTAATTCATGTTGGCCAGTTGTTAATGTTAATGGTATGCCAGTGGCATTGCCAACTGAGATGCTTAATGTGTTGCATGTTTGCTGTTGCATGACGGGATTACTATTACTGCTTGTTGCATTGCTAACAGCAACAACACTTGATGTTGATGCTGTTGTCACTTGTTGTTGTTGCTGTTGTTGTTGCTGTTGTCCGGCAGTTGCTGTCATTTGTGCAACATGCGTTGGCGTTGTACCACTAACAGTAACAAGACCAGCATTTGTTGCATTCACAAAATTTGGCGTTGGTGGCGGCGGTGGCGGTGCTGGCACTACTTGTGATAAATGATAAATTGTTGTATTTGTTGTTGTCGCTGCTGCTGCTGCTGCGGCGGCGGCAGCGGCAGCTGCTGCTGCTGCTTGCATTTCATTTGTTGCTAATGTTAAACTTGTTGGTTCCACTTTAATGTCAATGCCACTGCTGCTGCGTGTACTACTCTCAGCTGCAGCTGCAGCTGCTGCCGCTGCATCGACCACTGCATGCAGTTCAGCTAAATCCTTTGCTGCATTACGCTGCTGTTGCTGTTGATGCAAATGCTGTTGATGTTGTTGTTGCTGCTGTTGTTGCTGCTGTTGTTGCTGTTGTTGTTGCTGTTGTTGTTGCTGCTGTGCCTCATGCAACTCAACGGCAGCTGCCACTTCGCGTTGCTCCTCATCGCTATACTTGGCACAATGATATAAAGCCGTTACCGCTGTCACATTGCCTGCAGTCTGTGTTGTTGTTGTTGTGCCACCCCCAGATGTGGCGGCCGCTGCCTCAACATCTGTCAGGCAATAGCTTGATGTGCGACTGTGCTCTTGCTGCAAAACATCATCAACAAAACAAAACATTAATTTAAACAAAAAAAATAAATATATATAAACACAACTTTTTTTTTAGGCGCCAAAAATACAAAGCACACACACACATACACACACACACATATATCTGACACACACACACGCACACATATATATATACATATATATATACACACATTCATGTATTTGTGCTGTGTGTGTGTGTATGTTTTTTTTTTATGCATGTAATATTGGTTGCAACAACATAAAAAAAAAAAAACAAATAATGTTGCAGCACTTGTTCATATTGCAACTGACCTTTGCGACGCCATGAAGAAAATTATGCTCATCTTGTATGTGCTTCCAGAAGGCGTCCTGCGTTTGCAGCTCCTCCTGGCATGTGTGACAGACAATCCAGAAACTATCGCCCGATAAACAGAATTCGCCAAGCTTTGTATATACCTTATGATTTTTACTAAGTATTCGCGGAAAACCCATTGCGTTGACGTTGTTTTGGCGACGCCTAAAGGGGCCGTGGGCAGCGCTTTATTATTATTTATATGAATGTTTTGTTGGCTGGCCGCAGTACAGTGTTGCATTTAATAAAGTTGTAAATGTATCGATATATCGATATGATATGATATGATATGCTGCCATCGCATATAATATTTTTACAATATGCCACATGCCATAAGCAACACTGGCAGCTAAAGTGAATAAATTTAGCATGCACACACTGGCATAGTGTTGCCAACCATTTGCATAAAACTCTTAAATTCAAATTCAAATTAAACGCGCACAAAGTCAAAAGACGTTTGATTTTTATTTTATATTTTTATATATTTAAAAGAAAAAAACTTGGATTTTTTTGTTTTTGAAATTTATTTATCTTAGTTTTTGCTTTAGTTTACTTATTCTTTTCTTTATTTTTATTTTTGTTTTTATTTTGTTTTGTTTTGTTTTTTTTTTTTTCTTTTATTTTGCTTGATTTTCTGTTGGCTTTTTGCAAAGTATAAAATAAATTAACAGAAAAAAAAAATAATAATAATAATAATAATAAACATGATACATAAATACTTTGTCGGCGTCAAGTAACAATAATTATATATCTTTATAAATATATGTATTATTAAGTAGTTAATGTGTATATATGTATGCGTCTCTGTGTGTGTGTGTTTGTGTATGTCTATATCAATTATAAATACTATTTACTATACAATTGAAACTTAAACGAACAAATTATTTTATTAAATCATTTGTTTTTTTTTTCTGTTTGCCCCCCAAAAAAAACTAATTTTTAATAACAGCACAAAAAGAAATAGATATATATATATATAAATGTATATGTTGTATGTGAACAATAATGAATTTTTTATAATACAAATTAATTCATATATATATATATATATATATATATATGCTTGTTCTTTGCCAAAAATCATCCATAAAACGGATATTGTTTACATAATTTATATATATATATATATATATATATATATATATACAGACATATATATAAGCATAAATTATTATTATATATATATATATATATATATATGTGTGTGTGTATGTGAATTTGAGATTATATACATACATACATATATTATACATAACATAAGCACATTTGGGTTTTTTTTTTTTTTTGTATGTTTTTAACATATTTCTCATTAGTTTTTCTTTTTTTTAAATTTTCATAATTATTTTCTGCATTTCTCTTTTTTGCTTTAGTTTGTTTTTCTTTGTATTTTATGTTTTTATATTTGTTTTTATATATATATAAATTTTTTTTTTTTTTTTTTTTAGCATAATGTTAACACTTGGAAATTTATTAATATACAAAGTACATAAGTAATTTATTGCTTATATGGAACATTTGCAACATTTTTTTTTTTATTTATTTATTTTTTTTTTAAATTTTTTTGCTTGTTAGTCTCTTCAGTTTGCCACACGCCGGAGACGTATTAACAAAGCACAAAGCGCGCAATAATAAATTGATTTATTTTATTATACAATTGCAATTACAATACAATTAATTGATTATATATATATATAGATATATATATATATAAATTTCTTTGATTTGATTTTTATTTTTGTTTTTGTTTTTTTCTTTTTTCAATTGAATTTTTTAATTATTATTATTTGTTTTTTAATGTGTAGGAAATACAAGAAATTTAATTTCTTGTTTACAATTACAAGTTAATGACTGTAATTAAATTTTAATATATATATATATATATATATATATATATATATATATGCTATATATATTATATGTATGTCATAATCATATAGATATATATATATATATATATATATATATATATATATGCTATATATATTATATGTATGTCATAATCATATAGATATATATATATATATATATATATATATATATATGCTATATTTATGTTATACTATATGCACTTTTCATAGTTCATTTTATATTGCTTCAGCAACAAAACCAAAAAAATAATATTTTAAAAAATTTATATGTATGTAAGTGTGTGTGTGTGTGTTGTTTTTGCTTTTTAGTTGTGATTTTTTTTGCCATTTTGTTTTTGTTTTTGTTTTTTTTTTTAATGTAATCAGTTCTTTGAGTTCTCAGTGTGAAAAATGTCCGAAAAAAAATAAGTTCAAAAAAAGTTTTGTATTTAAGTTTTTGTTGTTGTTGTTGTTATTGTTTTTGCTTTGTTTGCTGTTGTTGTTTTTATATTAATTTTTTATATATATATAAATTTATTTATTTATAATTCGTCTTTACTTGCGACTTTTGCAGCATATGATGCGCAGAAAAATTAGTTAATCTACTTAAAAGCTAAGTACAAAAAAAAAAAAAAAATTTTATTTAAATATAATTTTTTGTTTTTTTTTTTTTTTTTTTAAATTAAATTATAAATTTGTTTATAGAAATAGTCCATGTGGTAGTTGAATGTTTTGTATACCCTGTAAACACAGCTGCAGCTATATAGTATATATCTATATAGTACAATAGCTGCACAGACATTGCTTGAATTTTACCATCATATTTTTTTTACAGTGCAACAATATGATAAAATATTGCTTAAAAAATAATAAAAAAAAAAAATTGAATTGTTTGCTGAACAATTAAATGAACAGTTGCTGCACAACAGTTTTACAGGGTATACTACTATATATATATATATACATCCTAGATCTTATAGATAGTACAACATCTCAATATGAATATTTTTTGGGAATTGTTTTTTTTTTTAACAAAATTTTTGTATCATCAATTTTAAATCTTATCAATTATAGATAATATATATATATATTATATTATATACTATACCTATATATAAATATATATATATTTCTCATTTTACATGGGATTATAATGCTAATCCGGGCGGCGCCGTTGCACTCAGAAAGCATCGTACCAAGCATGAGGATGCGGTGTCCATGGTGCCGATGGTGGCGGTGTTGGCGGATATATTGTTGGCGATGGTTGCCCATGTGCATGATGATGTTGCAATTGTTGCACTTGCACTGCAGCTGCTGCTGCCGCTGCTGCGGCGGCATTCATATGATGATATGCTGGCGCTGGGAATGCACCATAATATGAGGCAGCAGCTAAAGCAGCTGCTGCTGCTGTTGGTGATGCAGCCGATGATGAATTTGTTGATGATGCTGGCGATAGGCTAGCAATGCCAGCGGCACAAACACTATGACGACGATGCATAATTGCCTGACGTTGATGTTGTTGATGTGCATGTTGCTGCTGCTGATGTGTTGCATGTTGTTGATGTCCATGATGATGATGATGTCGTTCGGCAGCAGCTGCTGCTGCAATGGCAGCCACACGCGTTGCAGCGACAGCAGCGGCTGTGCCACCAACACCACCAGACGCAGCAGCAGCAGCAGCAACATCTGTTGATAATGGATGTCCAAGTGTGCCGCCACGTCGCTGCTGCCGTTGCTGCTGCTGTTGTTGTTGTTGTTGCTGCTGTTGCTGCTGCTGATGACGTTGTTGTTGACGCTGTTGTTCATGTTGCTGCTGCTGTTGCTGCAGCTGATGATCAATTGTTGTATTCCAATCATAATTGCTGCTGCTGCTGCTGCTTCTGCTACTTCTAGCCACAGCAGCAGCAGCAGCAGCTGTTGCAGCAGCAACACTGCTACGTCGCGGCTCACTGACAGCGCTGCTGCTGCTGCTGCTCAATGGTGGACTGAGCATATTGGCAGCAGCTTTGCCATAAAGTGTTGATAGATATGCGTGCTCTGCATCAGCCATTTGCTGTGCAGCAGTTCGAATACTGCTGCTGCTACTGCTGCTGCTGATGCACATGCTGTTCCGTCGATGCATGCCAATAATGCTGCCTGCTGCTGCTGCTGCTGAGGAAGATGATGCAGCAGCTGTTGCTGCTGCTGGTGCTGCTGCTGCTGCTGTTGTTGTTGTATTATGTTCAGCAGCATGCTGACGTTTCTTTTGAAGACGCTGCTGCTCCTGCTGTTGGCGTGTCGCTGCTGTTGAATGTGTTGCTATCAATTCTTGCACTGATAATGGATGCGGAGGTTGTAGGGGACGTGCCTCTGGGCATAAATCAAGTGGTGGCTCTAAACGTGCATCAGTCTGCGCTGCATCTGCACGTGCAATTGATGTTAGCGTCTCTGAACGTAGATCTAAGCATGGATCCGTATGTGATGCTGATGGCTCTGGGCGTGTATCCAAATGTAGATCTAAACGTGGATCCGAGCGTGAATCTAGTGGACACGCATCTAAACGTAAATCTAAACGTGGATCTGTACGTGGCTCCAAGCGTGAATCTGTATGATGTTGACGCGTAAATGCTGCTGCTGCTGCTTGTGCTGCTGCTTGTGAATGATGTGAAGGCAGCGCGTGTTGCTGTTGTTGATTGTGGGAGTACAACATTTCATATGCATTGCTGTGTGTTGCTGTTGTTGTTATTGATTGTTGTTGTTGTTGTTGTTGATAGTGTTGGTCATGTTGTTCTTGTTGTTGTTGTTGGTGTTGATGCAATTGATGTTGTCGCTTCTGCGGCTGATGATGTGCTGGCTGTGGTAATTGTTGTTGTTGCTGTTGACTGTGTTGCAACTGTTGTTGCTGTGTGGCTGTTGTTGTTGTTGCTTCTGTTGATGTTGCTGTCGCTGCTTGTGGCGGCGCCAAGTGTGTTAAATGAGATGCAGGTGTTTTATGTTGTTGTTGTTGTTTCATTTGTGTTTCATTTGTTGTTGCTACTGCTGCTGTTGTTGCTGTTGTTGTTGCTCTTGCTGTTGCTGTTGCTATTGCTGTAGATTTTGTTGTTAATGCTAATGCTGACATTGATGCTCGTCTTGCTGCTATTGTTGGTGGCGTTTGTTGTGTTAATGTTAATGTTGTTGTGTTTGTTATTGGCGTTGTTATTGATGTCGGCAAATGTTGTGCTCCCCAGCTTAATTCCTAGCTAGTGCGTGTACGCTTTGATGGCGGCTGCTCTGATTGGCGTGTCATGAATGTTAACTGCGTCATATATTTTATAATATCGCGCACTTGTACCAGTGGCATATTCTCATTATAGGAACGATCATACACCATTAATATTTGCACTTGTCGACTGTTGAAATAATAATAATAATAATAATAAACAAACTTCATTAATATAAATTCAAAAAATATTACGAATTGTTATAAAACTGTAAATAAAAACATTGCTCGCACTCTCTCACACTCTCTTAACACTTTATTAATATCGATAAAGTGTTCTGTTAACAAACAGAATGCGCATGCAGTGTTGCCATTTTAGTTTATTTATGGCTAAATCTAGCTTTTTTGAAAATGATTAGCTTTAAGCATTTGTATAAAAACTTCTAGCTATAAATTTAGCTTTTTTCAATTTTGTTTAGCTTAGCAAAAGCTTAGCTTATTTTTTTAAGCTTTTTTTTTCTTCGAATTTTTTAGCTGTTAACTATTCAAATCTAACATCACTGCATATATGCCTGTTATTAACATATGTCAAGTTGGTTCTTAATTACATTACATACGAATGTACATTAACATAGTGTAAATGTATCGATAAACGTCATTGAGCAACTGACTTAAAACACGCGCGATACAGTAAAGTGAGAATGTGTAAATTTAAACAATTATAATATATATTTCATAATGTAAGTTGTATATATATATATATAGATATATAATAATTTTATAACTTACCGATTCGCCTTATAGAGCTCCACGCCAAGTGCCTCAATCAGTCTCTTGCAATGATCAAGTGCAACGGAAGGAAAGAAATTCTTTTGGAATTCGGTTAATGTCATCAATTGTTCAGAATCATTATATGCCTTCATATTGATGCATGGCACCAAATGCTTATCAACGCAAACCTTTTGCACCTTATACGGCGTCAAATTCATACTGCTGGTGGGAATTTCAGGTATTACACATAAACGTTGTGCGCCATCATTCGCTGCTGCCGCTGCATTAGCCGCTGCTGCATGTGCCAAGGCAGCATGTCTTTGCAAATGCATTGATGCACTATTGCTACTTGAACTGCCGCCACTACCACTGCCATTGCCGCCAGATGATGAACTATTGCTGCCACCACTACCAGATCCAGCGCTGCCGCTACCACTGCCGCTACCACTGCCACCGCTGCTATTACTACTGCTACGTCCGCCATTTTGTAAATGTGCATGATGAGCCAGGGCGGACATACGATGTTGTGCTGCGGCCGCCTGTTGCTGTTGTACAGCGGCTGCTGCTTGTTGTTGCTGTTGCTGCTGTTGTTGCTGATGAAATGCTGATGCTGCTAATGACCTTCGGGATGAAGATAAATCGATAACATCAGTTGGCATCGGACTTGCTGTTATTGTTGTTGCTGCGTTTGCTGCTGTATTATTATTGCTGTTACTGCTGCTGCTGCTACTGCTGCTGCTGCTGCTCTCCAAATGATTATTCATACTAAATTGATGGCTATGCTGTGACTGACGACCACCGTAAGCACCACTATTTGATTGTTGTTGTTTCTGATGTCGCGATGATGCTGCACCACCGACACCACCACCACTACTACCACTGCTGGCTAGTGATAATATTGCCAATGGCAATGAATTTGATTTCGTTGAACATATGACACTTTTTTGTCTTGCACTTGCACCACCAACACCACCGCCAACACCATTAACAGCAGCACTACCACCACCACCAATAGCAGTGGCAGAGATACCAGCTGTGCTACCAGTACTGCCACTACTACCACTTAACGGTGATGCTGCCGTTGTGGATGCACTTGAACTTGAACACGAACTTGATGGCGAGTGTAGAAAGTGTCCCGGTAATTGCGGTGTTATTGTCACATTTGGATTAGATGCCAAGGACAATGTTGTCACATTACCACCAATACAAGCAGCACCACTACCACTACTACTGCCACCAATTGCTGGTGACATTGGCGGTGATATATACGAGGTAACAACAGCATTTGAATTTGTATTATTATTAATATTGATATTATTATTATTATTATTATTATTGCTATGATGATGATGTTGATGATGATGATGATTATTAAGATGATGATGATTATGATGATGATTATTGTTGGCATTGGTTTGTATCGATGTGGAGAGATCTGGATTAGCTAGCACCTTATGTATCACTGCACGCATCTCTTCAGTCATATTAAATTTCTTTTCAAAATCTTCTAATGCTTGCGTTGAATTCAATGGAATTGTTGTAACGCCAGCAGCACGTTTTCTACTACTTGACTGTTGCTGCAGCTGCTGTTGCTGTTGCTGCTGATGTTGCTCATCGGATATAAGTGGCGGTACAATTGGTTTTGTAAATGTTGCTGCTGTTGTTGCTGCTGCCGCTGCCGCTGCTGCTGCTGCTGATGATGATAAGGATTTGCTGCTACTATTGCTGCTCTTTGATTTTTTATTTTGATTATTGTAATCCAACATTGTTATCAAATCTGTATCCAATGGCAATGATGGCAATACTGGAAAATTTCCATTGCCAGCTGATTTTTGCATGTTCATGTTGCTGCTGCTGCTGCTGCCGTTATTGCTACTATTGCCAGCAGCAATACTAATGCCAGCACCTTTCATTTGTTGTGTAAATAATAAACGTTCTGCGGGTGTCAATTGATTCCATAGTGCAAGATTTGTATAATCTGCACGTGTCGATGGCAAATTATAATTAAATGAGCTGCCCAACAGTGCATGCATATTGGCAACAGCAACAGCGGCAGCAGCAGCTGCTGCTGATGCCGATGCTGTATTGTTGTTACTTGTATTTGTATTGCTGCTGTTACTGTTGTTGTTGCTGCTGCTGTTGTTGGCAATAGAGGATGAGGAATTACGCGTATTACTGTTGTTGTTCATATGGCCATGATGATGGCTACGTGGACTGTGCGTGTTGTTGTTGTTGTTGGGGGAGTGTTGTGCATGGTTGTTGTTGTTAAATGTGCTATGTTGTCGTTGTTGTGTCTGTTGTTGTTGTTGCACCAGTGATTGCTCGACATTTGACCTAGAAACATTATATACAATACATAAAAGTCGCTTTAGCTTGGCTGCAAAATGTTTTTTCCAGGTATTTTTTATTTTTAATTTGTTGTAATTTCGTTTTTGTTTTGGTTTTTAAGCATTTTTCAAATTTTGTTGATATACTCGCTAACTCGCTTTCTCTTTCTATCTCACTCTCTCTCGCTATCTTACACACGTCTACAATACATACACTGCATATTGTTTGTTTGCATCATGGATTTAAAAAAAAAAAAAAAAAATTGAATTTCATTTATTGTTAAAAATAGTTATAAAAAAAAAAAAACAAATGTCAATTGAGATTTTATCGTTTTTGATTTTTTAATTGTTTTTTTTTTGTTTTTGATTTTGCAGCCCTGTTATTCATAGCTTAACATTTATGCTGTTAGTTAACAGAGCTGCTATTGCACTACAAACACTACTGCTAACTATTCCTTCATTCATCCTTAGCATTTGCCAGTGTTGCTCTATTAAATTTTTATTTATTTACTAATAAATAAAATACTATAGCAGTGTGTGTAATGTTCGGGAGCAGCAATTAAAACACGAAAAAGGAAATATTTTTTTTTCTCGGTTTTTTTTTTACATTTTATATATTTATTTTAATGTAAATTTTTGTTTTGAACTTGGAAGCATTTTTCATTTATTTATTAACAACAATAATATGTTCAGAAAATGTGTAAAAAATTTTGTTACAATTCATATATTGTTGACAATGTGTCTATACATGTGTATGTGTGTGTATGTGTATATTTTGACAATGAGAGTTACATAGTGTGTATGTGTGTGTGTGTATGTAATTATGCTTTTTGATACAGATCATTGAATGTTGAATATGTTAATTGTGTTTTCTGTGTAAAATAATTGCAATTTTTGGTTTTTTTTTTACATTTTTTTATTTTATTTTATTATTATTTTTTTCTTGACAATGCATGAATGTGTGTGTGTGTTTTTTTTTTGACAATGGATCTGTGCATATATACGTGTGTGTGTGTATGTTTATTATGGTGAATATTTTTTAAAGAGAGTGTGGTGTATTTTGTTTTTAGTGTATGTGCAAATATGCATGTGTAAATTTTATGCATGTGTAAATTGTATGCATGTGTAAATATGTATGCATGTATGTGTGTTTTGTCATATATGAATATTTTGTATACAGGAATTGTATTTATATTGCAACATGCAAGTTGCCTTTATTTTTTTTTTTATTTTTATATTTTTCAATAAATTTATACTTCATTCAATTATTCTCATCTTCTTATTTCTCATGCTTAAAAACTATAGAAAAATTAGAAAAAAAAAATTCTTTTTTCTTCATCAATGTTTTTTTTTTGTTATACGAAAAGAATTTTTTTTTTATTTATTTATTTTTTTTTTTTTTGTTTGCCAATTTTTCTCAACTTGTACACGCATTATATATAATGTTATCTTGATCTCTCTCACTGTGTATTCGAGGTTTACGCCCAGGATATAGATGGGAATGATAAGGAGAAGGAAAGGTTTTTGTTTTTCTTTATATTAATCTATAATTGTTGCTTTGAGCTTAATCATCAGGTTTTAATTATTCTAAAAAAAAAAATAGATTTTGCCAAGTTGATTGAAAACCCATAACCCCCCCCCCCACACCTCTTCCCACTTCCCACTTCCCCCTCTGCCCATTGTAAATTGAATGTTTAGGAAAAGCCAACGTCATTGGGAGAGAAGATACTGACACCAGAATTTTGAATTTCCCATGGATAGATGTGATTGTTGTTGTGATAGTTGCTGGGATTGCTGTTGTTGTTTCGATTACGATTACGGTTACAATTACGGTTACGATTACGATTGTTAAGATTGTATGGATTGTATCTATTATTATGGCTGCTGCTGTTGTAGTTATTATTATTATTACGATTGTTGCGCATTTTATAATTATTATTATAATTATTATCATTATTATTATAATTATTATTATCATCATTATTATAATTATTTATATTATTCTCAATATTATTATTATTTTCATTATTATTATTATTATTCTCGTTATTATTATTATTATTATTATTATTATTATTATTATTATTGTTGTTGTTGTTGTTGTTCCGATACTGTCGTAATTCTTCAATTCCATTATGAATATTGGTATAAAAATTATCCTGGAACTTGTCAATGCTACGAATATTGTCGGTGATACGAATGATATTATTATTTTCATAATTATTTCTGTTATTTTGTTCTTTATATTCCATGTGTTGTTGTTGTTGTTGTCGTTGTTGTAATTGTTGAGTTCGATTGTTCATTATGTAATCGTTCTTATTGGCAATGTTATTATCGTGACGATTATTATTATTATTATTCTTATTATTATTATTGTTGTAGTTGTTTTTGCCTCTCATATTCTTTCTCGTATTTTTCATTCTCTTGTCGTTATTATTAATATTATTATTATTATTATTCTCATTGTTATTGATTTCATATTGTTGGGATTGTTGTTGTTGTTGTTGTTCATGATTTGAATTGTTCATTATGTTATCACCATTATCACCATCGTTGAAAGTATCTTGGTCCCCAGTTCTTCTTATTTAAATTTCATTTACATTAACGGATAGTCAGAAACACACAGCCATCAATTATATGTATATATATATAAAGCAAAATATAGATTTTTTTTTTTTTTTCAAAATTAATTTCTTGTCTTTTCTATATTTATATATTAATATTAATAACAATATATCACAAATAATAATATATATTGTTTTTTTTTTCTTTTTTTTTTTTTTTTAAAAAAATATTTATCAATTTCTTTTATAATGCGAATTCATGTTTTTCAAAATATGTTGTAGTTCTTCTATTATTCATAGGCGTATTTTTCAGAAAAAGATTCTCATAGGAGATATTACAAAATTTTATTAACAAAAAAAAAAAAATGAAAATTAAATATAAACAAAAAAAAAAAAAAAAAAAACAAAAAGAAAATATAGAAAAAAGCCAAGGAAAACAAACCCAACAAAAAATATAAAGTACACAATATACCGTTAAATTATATTATGCATTGTTATTTCAAATTACATTAACTACTACTACTAGAGACTAGAAAGTATTAAATTACAATAGATAGAAATATAGATAATAGTGTATATATATAGTAGATATCTACAACAATAATAATAAAAATTTATAGAAAATTTTGATTGAAAACAAAAGCGTTCCAACATTTTAATTCATGCATTAATAAAAAGAAAAAAAAAACAGAGGAGTGGAAGAAGAATTCTACATTATTAATTATATATACAAAATATTTCTACAAAAAAAAAAAACAAAGATGATATATGATGATGAGATTGTAGATAAAGTATAGTATATGCAAAAATTTGTGTGTGTGGGTGTATATGTGTATGCTGGTGTATGTATAGTATTATGTGCGTATAGAGAGAGGAGCGAGCTTATCAACACACGTTCACGTTCACGACGTTCATCCATTAACATATCTTTAGCTTTTAGTCTAGATCTTTGCAATAATTTTTGATTTTCAATTGAAAAGATTTCCCCTACTGAATGAATATCTTCTCCCTACCTAAATCTATACCAATATAGAATAATCCCAAACCAAAATCCCAAGCAAAATATGTTTTCTTCAGACTTTTTCAAACTCCAAATCAAAATTGTTAGTAAAACGAAAAAAATTTTTTTTTTTTTTGTTGTTTTGTTAACTTTTTGCGAATATTTTGAAAAACATAAAAATGCTGTGGACGCGGCGGGGGGAATCCCTAAATCAAGCTATAAAGCTATATAATATTTATCTACTGTAGTTTTAATATATATAATTTTTTATATATATATTGCACATTTTATAATACCGAATATGTGATGAAAAAAAGCTTCTTTTTTTTTTGTTTTGGTTTTTTGTTTGTTTGTTTTAACTACAACA
This sequence comes from Zaprionus obscuricornis, assembly GCA_037044475.1. Classification (NCBI taxonomy): domain Eukaryota; kingdom Metazoa; phylum Arthropoda; class Insecta; order Diptera; family Drosophilidae; genus Zaprionus; species Zaprionus obscuricornis. Next base: position 100,564 of record JBAMBR010006219.1, on the reverse strand, counting down.
ACAATAAGAAAAACATGGAAATAATTGATATTTAGAATTGATTAAAATTATTATATTATTATTATTGTCTTTCCTTTTTTCTTTTTTTTTTTTTTTGTTTTACTTTTCGTAATGAAAGAAAATTACGAGTATTCAGGGAAAAAGATTTTTTTTGATAGCAAAATAAGTTATGCGCCATTTTGCAACGAGAATTCTTTACATAATTTCATAGCATATTTTTTATTAATTTTTTTTTTTATTTAAAAAAAAAAAAGAAAAAGAAAAATATATATATATAATGGTAGAAACACAGTCGAAAAATTGTATTAAAATTAAATAAAATGCGTGCACAAACGCTGATTTCGATATTTCAATATTCTCATTTTTTTTTTTTTTTTTTTTAAATTATAATTAATAACTAAGATGAAAAACAATTGGTGCATAAAGTTAAAGAAAAAAAAAAAAAAACTTGCTTCTGTGCTTTATAATTTTTTTTTTTTTTTCTTTTCTCACGTGTCACCCTAATGGCAGAAAATATTCAACTTAATTTAGAGTGAAAAAAAATAGAAATGTATGCAATGTACACATATATAAATATAAACGAATTACAACAAAATTTGAAAAACACAATTTCTGCGAAAGATTTCTTTGGTTTCATTTTTTTTTTACAATAAATTGTATAATAATAATTATTATTATTTGTATATATATTTCGATATATAAATATATATATATAGAGAGAGAAAAGCAAAATTATATTAGAGCAAATAATATAATAGAAAAAAAAAAAAAACAAATAATTGTAAAATTTGTAAAAATATTTTGCAAAATTTACAATTTATGTTTAATGTTTTTATGTTTATTGGACGACGACGCAGCTAAACAAATCGATAGTAACAACAAAATTAAATGATGTATCGATATCGATATCGATAATGAAATCGATAAAAATCGATAAATCATTTATATGAATTAGCAAATACTTACATGTGACTGCCAGCTTGTCCGCCAGCTGAACGTACTAACGGCGGTGGAGCATTCCCACCACCGCTATGACTGTTCACAGATGACATAGAAATCGCAGGATTATTGTATGCATACGGTTGACGACTGTTCCCACTCAGCATCATGTTGTTCAGGTGTTCACGGTATGTGCCGACTCTGCTGGCATTCGCATGCGTTTGTTGCTACAAGTGGGGAGTGAAGCCAAAGATAAACAAAAAGCCAGATAGGCAGCATTCGAAGACAGAGGCAGACACAAACAGTTACAAAGACAGGAAGATAGTGTATGAGAGAAAGAGAGAGAGAGAGAGAGAGATAGAGAGAGAAAGAGAATAAAAGAACTGTGAACAAAATTGTTTAGAAAAAAAAAAAGTCATATATGGGGGAGAGAGAGAGAGGGAGAGTGAGAGTGCGAGATAAATACAAAAAAAAAATAATAATAATAATAATAATAATAACCTCAACAGGTTGCTATACACACACACACAGCACAGACAAAGAGAGAGAGACACAAGCACGCACACATACACATACACAAATGCCGACATATGCATGTTTATGTATGTATGTTTATGTATGTACATCTTCTAAACATACATGTGCATATACATATAAATTGTGTTAAATGTTTGCTGGTATCACAACTACAACTATAACTAAAGCTGCGACTACACACACACGCACACACACACACACACACGCAAAGAGAGGGCATCAGAAAGAGAGAGAGAGAGAGAGAGCAAGATAAAGAGAGAGCATAGCATATATGTATCTATGCATGACCCAGTTTCTAAGCTGCTGCGACTGCGACTGCGGCTTCGGCAATTGCTATTGCCAAACTATATATAAAAAAAATACAAAATCACAATACAAACACAGACATAAAACTGTAATATGCTTGTATTTTCTATGTAATTATTGCAAATGTATGATGATGTATATATATATATATATATATACACCTGCAGCATGTATGTATAGATGTAATAAATACGTTTATTATTCTTTCACATTTACAGCTAACTGCCAAAAAGTTATCAACTCTGCGGTACATGACAAAAAAAAGAAGCTAAACTAGCCTTTAAATTATACGAAAGAAATAGCTAACATAAAATGATGACTCTAGAAACTCAAGCATAGTGTTGATTAATATTTTTTTTTTATTGATTTAATCCATTTTCATATTACTTACAACTAGCTGTCGGAATTATAAATTGTTAATTAATTCTATTAATTTCACAGTTAAAAAACGATAATCTTAAATTATAAAATATTTTTTCGAAATTTTGCAATTTAAATTTGCAGAATTACGCTAATATAGCTTTACAAAAAAAAAGCTAAAATATTTAAGCTGCATTTGACAATTGTAACAGACTAGATCTATCGGGAATTAACATAGCTAAATTTGGCAACACTGCTGCCCGGCCTTTTATTGCAGCGAGGCGGCGGCGCGGCTTGCAGTCGCAATTAGGCTTCACTTCCAATGCCTCTCGCTCGTTCGCTTGCTCTCTCTTGCGCTCTAGCTCGCTCGCTCTCTATCTCTCTCTCTCTCTCTCTCTCTCTCTCTCTGTGTAGTCTCTTCTTAGACAAACAAAAACAAACAAACACACAAAGCTAAACCTAAAAAGCTTTTATTAATGAATTTTTTTTTTTGCCATACTCTATACGCACTCACACAGCAAGCAAGCATTTCGCACACACACACACTCATACACACGGACAAATTTTTGCTGTGTGCGTTGAGCAACAAGATAAAAACAAGATATGTCCTCTCTCTCTCTCTTACACATACACGCATGCATTGAAAGAGAGTAACATATTTTTTCTTTGCTCTTTCTGTTGAGGAATGGGGGGGTGGGGGTATGTAACCTGTTGTTTTTGTTGTTAGTGGTGGGTGGCAAAAACTATCGATAAATTACATGCAAATCGCATATTCTTATGCATTGTAGAGTCAATTTCTAAGTATATCGAATTACGCTTAAACTACATTTTAAAAGCTTTTTCTAAGTGCAACACCCTCAACCCTCCCCCCCTCTGTCCCGCTAGTGATAAGGAGTTATCACAGTGGCATGCAAGATGTAGGCGTGACTGACCCAATAAACAATATCAAAATATTGTAAGTCTGTGTGTGATTCTAGTTACATATATGTTGCCGTCTGTTTGTGTGTGTGTGTGTATGTGTGTGGGAGCTTTTGCAAGTGAAATGCAATTTTGATAACCTTGCAGAGAAGTTATATTTATTTTGACCAAGAGTTTGTAATGCCCGCAACAAAAAGTCGTGAAAGACGCCATAAAGAGAAAATAGTTTTGGATAAATCTTTCAATTTTAAATCTATACGCTGTACTATATCATATAGCCTGCCATAGGAATAATTGATCGTATTTTGAGTTTTTGTATGAAAAACTTTTTTCTTTTGCTTTTGTTACTCGGACAGCTTTTATATCATATAAAGTTTTGTCAATAAGAACGATTGATTGATGAAAAATTAACATCTTTTGAATGAGAAAAATTCTTTGTAGGTCCCCTTCTGTGAGAGTTTTAGCCCCCACATAGATAACTTTTAACTTTATTGCTGCTGCAGCTGCCTCTATAGATAGTTTTAACCTTTCGCCACAAGTATAAATAATTAAAATATAATAATAAAAAAAAATATTTAAGAGTTATATTAACTATATTAGATCGCTAAGATTGTTAACTACACATATAAAGATTTTATATCGAAACTAATTTTAAAAAAATATCTAACTACACAATGAATAATAATACTAATAGAATTGTTAACTAATAATTGATCTAATATAATTGATAAAGTGATCGTTTGTATAAAAACACATCATCAAAATTGATATCGATATGAGAGAATATAATCTATTATCATCAGTAGAAAATTCTTGACGCCACAACAAGAGGGCTAAACCATTTTTTCAATATTTCGAAAAGCTATACGATAATGATAATATCAAGCAAATTTTGTATCGATATCTCATGCCAATAGAGAATTTGGAAAGTAGAAATGATTTTGTTTTTTGACACCCCCGTAAACTTTTCAATAATTTAACCGATTGCAACTTGAATTGAATTATTATTTTTTTTATTTCCAAAAATTTTTTTTTTTCATGGCGTAAAAATAACTAACAAAAAAAGGGAAATTATAATCTATGACTATTTATATATATATATATAAAAAAATATCTATTGTATCTATATGTAGACTATTGTATATATGTAGAGATATGTACAATTTATATATATATATATATATATATTGCTTATCGATATTTATGTTGTAAGCCTAAACTGAGATTTTATATTATTATAATAATTGTGTGTGTGTGTGTGTTTTTATATCCTTGCAGATGTTACATATTATTCATTATGACCAGGAGGTGTTGATAATATTTAGAAGTGTGAAAGAGAGACGATCATATAAAGTATATATATATATATATATATTCTTGATCAGTCAGTTTTAAATTAGCCATACATATATTCACCTATTAAGGCCATAAATTGTATATAAATTAGAATAAGGCGAGCAGCAATACTACTATATTATATAGCTGTCATATATAGGAGAAATCGGTCAAAAATCTATCCGGCGAAAATTAACAGAATTTGACTTTAGCAATGACTATATAATATAGGAACATAGATATTATTGATACATCATTTTGACCTACTTATATTAAAAAATGTTCTATATATCCTGCAAGGGTATAAAATCTTTGGCAAGCCAAAGGATACAATTTTTTTTTTGCATTTTTCTTTTCTTTTTTTTTCTGTTTTGTTTTTCAGTTTCTCTCTCTTATGATGATACTAGATATATGTACAATTATATATATATATATATATATAAAATATAATATATATATATTCTATACTCTATATACTCGTCACATTACTTTTGCGTCAAGGTGGTGCATGGGAATTATGATAGGGAAATGGAAATGGAAAAGGAAAGGGATAATACATAGAATTACTCACCAACATTTGAGCATGTAGTTGTGGTACATTATTTTGACTATTCATCCAACCACCGCTGGCTAATGCTTGTACGGTTGCATGGGATAACATGCGTGAATTGCCTTGCGTTTGTAACATAGCAGCGGCTGCTGCTGCCGCTGCTGTTGCTTGTGAATTGAATGCAGCTGCCGCTGCTGCTGCTGCGGCTGGTGATGCAAAATTGCCAGCATTGGCAACACCATTAGCACTGGCCGCTGCTGCAGCTGCTGCTGCAGCACGTTGTTTCATTAAATGTTGTTGCTGTGCTGCGGCAGCGCTAACAGCTGTCGAATGTTGTTGCTGTGATTTTTGTGAACCAGTATTGATGGAATTGCCACCGGCATTTCCACCACCACCACCAGCACCACCGTTGCCACCACCGCCGCCGCTATTATTACTATTAACATTAACGCCACCACTGCTGCCAGTAACTTTTGGTGGTGGTGCCGATGGTTGACGTGTCCAATTAACGGAATTATTAACATTAGCACGATTACCGATCAATAGATTCGAATCGACAACTTTACTTGGCCAATAATCTTCAAATTCGGTGCCATTTGGGAAATAACTTTTGATATCCGTTAATGAAATGACAGCAACATTTTCACTAGAAAATAATTCATTTCGTATCCCTTGGACTTTGCAACAGAATTTTAAATATGCTAAATCCCATCCATTGAGTAATTCAGCTTTTGTTTTTAAATTTTCCGTTTCACCTTCAAAATAGAATAGTGGGACAACCTGCTGATTATTTCGTACTGTATATGGTACAACAGATTCCTTATTTATCCGTATAAAACCACATTTCTCAGATGGTGTCTTACTGCCTGATACCAATTTACGATAACATATATCTAAAAATTGATAAAATTTCGATGCATCACTGAGACGTACAACCAAATCCTTTTGTGTGAATATATCACGTCCAAATTCACCATCACAATGCTTATGATTTATTTCAATGAATAGACGTGCCTCTGCATCTGTTATATAATAGCTCCGTACGCATGTACAACTTGAATATATATCCGGATGTAAACAATTTAAATATTTTCCAAGTAATTTCAATTCAATCATACGAACTGAACAATATTTTTCAGTTTGTCGATAAATATATGGTATAGATACTTTGCCAAATTGTGCCCAACCGAAATGTCCTTTAATGGATTCCTCATCGCATGGACCTGATCCTCCAGATGATGATTTCTTCTCATTATCAATGGAACCATTTGCACGTCCATTTGATGCTGCTAATGCCGGCACTACTTGCATTGTACCATTTGGTAGCTTCTGATGTCGTGATAAATAGCTCATAATATTTGTTTGTCCATTGCCATTTGTCATTGGTGGTTGCATGGCACCACCAGCACCAGCAACAGCACCGCCAATACCGGCACCACCAGCAGTACCACCGCCATTGGCATGTTGCATGGCAGCTTGACGGCTAGCTTGTTGTGCGGCCTGTTGCTTTTGTTGTTCCTTCATTTTGGCGGCCAATTCACGTATTTCAGCATCATCGGGACGCTCCTGTTTTACGGGTGGACCAAAATTGCCGCCAATGCTATTGCCGTGCAACGGCAGCGTTTGTCCATTTGCGTCTACGACGCTGGTGATCTGCACATCGTCGTTGTTAGACATGATGGCTTTCACTCTTTTTCTCTCTCGCTCTCGCTCTCTAGCTCTTGTATTCTCTCTCAGTTTGTTGCTTCTTTCTGTATTGATGCTCTCTTCTTTTATTTTTTTTCTTGGGGATGGGGGGGTAGATTTACTTTTATTATTTGCTGTTGCTCTGCGTTTGTTTTATAATTTTCTTTTTCTTTTCGCTGCCTTTTCTTTTGCTATTTTTTTTTCTGTTGTTTTGGGAAGCGCGATGTTATTATAGTTGATTTGCGGCTTTTGATTTACTTTGCATTTTCTGCAATTAATTGAGAATACAAAAAAAAAAAATGAAAAAAGAGAAACAACTATTTATTTTGTTTTGTTTTATAAAAGCCAGACACACAAAAATGCTTGTGCAATGACAGCAACTTGACTGTCAAAGAACAAAACCAACAACAACAAAAAATACAAAAAAAAAAGTACAAATCACATTGACACACACGCATGCACGCATGCATGCATTACTACTATTAATCGTTTTTCATTTGCTCTCTCACAACACTTTTTTTTTTGTTTTTCTCTCCCGCTGTCACAGCACAGCACTCTCTTGTCTTTGTCCCGGCATGCGCTAGCACTCAGCTGCTGACACGGATATGGCAACACTGGCTTGGCCGTTGCCCATATGCACTAACACTAACACACACACACACACAGCAAACAAACTTGCACACACTGTTAAACAGAGACACATACACATACACACACACACACACGCATACAGAGAGAAACGTGCTGCTATGTTGTTGATGGTTTGTTGCCGTTGTTGTTGCTTTTGGGCTGTTGATGTATTGCTCTTGCTCTTGCTGTTGTTGTTTTTCTTTTGTATATTGTTTCTGTTTCTTTTACACACACTAATTGTTGTTGCATGCTGAATATATATGTATGTATGCATGTATTTATATATGTACATACATTCATATGTATTAATTGTTGTTATTGTTATTGTTGGTTGTGTAGATTGCAAATTTTTTATTTTATTTATTTTTTCTTTTTTTTTTTTTTTTTTGGCAAATTCGTCTTTAAGCAACGATTTGTAGTAAAATGCACTATTCAAATTTTATTTTGTACTTTTCTTTCTTTTATATATATATATATATATATATATATATATATATATTTGTTGGTATTTTCTACTTATATTTCATGTTGTTGATTTTGTTGAATTCTTTACAGATTTTTCACAAAATTTGATTTGCACACTTACAGGAAGTTGTGATGTTAATGCAGTTGACATAAGAACTTGAAAAAAAAAATATTGACACAACGGCATACTCGGTTTTTTTTTTTGCTCTCTTTCTTCTTTTTCTTCTTCTTCGTTTTGTATGCTCTTTTATTTGAAATTGTGATTTACAACTTGAATTTGTTTAGTAAACATTATATATATATGCATATTTGTTTTTTTTACATATATATATATACACACACACATATATATATATATAAATATATATATATTATAAATTTAATTATTTTTTGTGTTTTGATTATACACCGCCGACGCGACGCCTACAACGACGACGGCGACAACGACGCTAAAAAAAATAAATACGCTGCTTTTTTCTCTTTTACTCAGCGGACTGCGGCGAGACGTCCTCCCGTCTTCGCAATACACAAACGAGTGTGATCGTTGTTACGAAAATTATTTCAACGAAGTCGTCAACTGAAAATTGTGTGCGGCGCACACGTACAGTGTTTCTCCTCTGTATTGCATGTTTGCATGTATGCGTGTATGTATTTATGTGTTTGTGTGTGTGTACGCGCGCGCACGTCTATATACATATACATATACATATACATATACATATATATTATATATGCATGTATGAATGTGTGTATATAAAAGCAGCGACGTTGACGTCGACTTTGACGCTTACAGCGCAGCAGCTTTGTATGTACATTGCATACTAATATACATATATATATATATAAATACACATATATATATATATATATATATATATATATATAAGATGTACTATATATATGTATATATACAATATATATTTATATATGTATGTATATATAGAGCTGTCGCAGACGCTGACGTCGCTGCATACAACAACGCGGCTATGACGTCGAACGCAAAGATACGAACATGCAACGAAACATTTTGCCGAATTGTTGTTGCTTTTAGCCCCATCGTCATTGTTGTTGGCTGTTGCTATTGCTGTAGCTGTTTTGTTGTTGTTGTTGTTGTTGCTGTTCTTGTCCACTAGTAACACCAGCACCAACGTCGCCGTCGCCACCACCAGCACCACCGCACACCTTGCAACCCCCTGGTGCACTTCTTCAATCGACTAGCTAGCTAAGCGGCGCTGCTAGCTACTACAACGGCATAGCTACAGTGGGACAAGCTTAATTAAATGAAAGACAATATATATTTACGCATATTTTATATGCAGATACATATTTAAGTTTATGTATTTTATTTATGCATGTAGTGTAGATGTGTATATACATATATGCATGATTATCATTCACTTAGCCATACATTTATTTTGTATTAATCTAATCAACCTACGTACATATACATAGATTATGTATTTACCTCTATAGGAGTATCTACAATTTTTTAGAATTTTTAAAAAAATAAAAAAATTATTAATTATATGTAAATTAATATACATACAATCTTGCAATTTAATTAAAAATATATAAAATATTTAAATCATACAAAATTAAACATAACATCTTTGTAATAAACTTTTAATTTATTTAATTTCAAATTTAATTGCATTTTTTTTATAATTATAATTTTTTTTTTTTATATCCAAGACGAGCAAATTTTTTATGTACTTATATATGTAATTATCAGAAATAAATAAACTCAACAATCTAATAATAATAATTTAATAATAATATTATATATAGTTTGTCAACTAATTCTTTGCAAAATAAAAAAATAGGAAATTTCATTTTAAAATTTAATTTGAACTAACAAAAATTCGATTTTATTTTTTATAATTCGCCAACATAACTCGAGTCAATTTTCAGACATTCTGCAAGCAGCTAACGAAATTATTAAAATAAAAATTAAGCAATAAATGCTGAAAAAAAAATATATATAATTCATTGGCAGTTGTATTAAGCATCAAATTAGCTAAGCAAATTATTATTATAAATGTTAAATTTATATATTTCTTTTAAAATTGTATTATTATTTTTTTTTTAATATATAATTATAATTATATTTCATTTATTATTTATATATTTTAGTATTTTTTTTTATTTATTTTCTTTTTTTTTATATAGTTTTTACTTATTTATTTTTTCTTTATATTATTATACAGCATTTTTATTTATTATACAGCATTTTTTATATTTTATATAATTTTTATCTATTTAACTATTTCTCATTCCACTGTATTACAAAAATTTGACAACAGACATTGAACCCTTTTCTTTATAATTGCAAACTATTTATATGTACATACATTTTACACCATAGCCATTTATAATGATATGCGTACCACTGTACCAAATGAAGCTTAAGCAGTGTACAACGTTTGAAATACATAGCGCGAGGCGGCGAGCTCTAGCTAGAGCTATTGGCGGCGACGTCGTCGTCGACGGCTGCGTCAAGCGCTGGCTTTGGCTTTGGCGTACATACATACATATGTATTTAGATTTCAGTGTGTGTATGTATGTATGTATGTGTGTATCTGTGTGTAGCGTTGTATATGTATGTATAGTATCTTAGCGGCAGCGTGGGTCAAACGTCTGTCCATCTGTTCGTCGTGTCGGTCTTCATGTTGTATGTATGTATGTATGTATGTGCGTGCATGTGCGTGTCTATGCCTGTGTGTGCATGTATGTATATGTATGTACATATGTATGTTTGTGTTTGCAGCAGAGTAAATTATGTGCGGGGGCGTCGTCTCTATTTTTGGCATAGCCATTGCTAACCCTGTCCCCCTCCGCACACCAACACTTCAAACATTACCACCACCATCACCATCATCATTCAACATTCACCAACACCAACACCACTGACACCGCCGTCGCCATCGCCATCATCATTGCCACCCGGCTCAAAGACACAGCACTACGACCCATGCCTAGCAATAGACATTTGTGTGTTGCATGCAGCATGACAGCAGTAGCAGTAGCAGCAGTACCAGTAGCAGTAGCAGTGGCAGTGGCAGAGGCAGCGGCAGCGGCATGGGCATGGTCCGTTGTAGCAGGGCCCTGGCTAGAGCTAATGTTTGTATACTCTTACTCTTCCGCCCTCTCTCGCCTCATTCTCTCACTCTCTTTCTCTCACACTCTGTTTCTCTTGCTTAGTCTCTCTCTTTCTTTCTTTCATACATAGTTAGTCTACTCGCACTCTCTACAACTGTCTATCGCTAACTCGCTCGCACTCATTTACTCATTTAATATTTCTCTTTATCACTCTCTCGCACTCGCTCACACGCACTTGCCATCTCATTCTTGTTGCTCTTACTATGTTTGTTGTTGCCGTTGCTGTTGTTGCTGTCGCTGCTGTTGCTGCTGCTGCTGCTGTTGTATGCAAGAAGTTTTCGTTATTCGCGCAATGTGCTCAAGAAAGGCCCCGCTTCAGCTGGCAGCACAGCACAGCACAATATACAGCAGACAAGACAGCCGCAGTCGCAGCCGCAGCAGCAGTAGCAGCAGCAGCTGCCGACGACATAAGCGTAGAAGCGTATAGCGGACACGAGAGCACTTCGTCTGCTGTTTTTGTTTTTTTTTTTCTTTTCTTTCTTCTTCTTCATTCTTTTTTCTTTTATTTTTGTTGTTGGTCTTTGCCGACGACTACGACGACGACGACATCGTTAGTTGGGCCAATGTACAGTAAAGTAAAAACGACGACGACGGCGACGGCGATGACGATGTCGATAGCAGCGTCGTCAGCTGCGCAGCGCAAAATATAAGAAGAAGAATAAAAAAAGGTCGCCCTTAAAGTGCATTTTCCCAAAATTACAAAAACAAAAACAAAATATTGAAAAAAAATCAAAAAAAAAAGAAAAGAAAAGCACATGAAGAAAATTTTATTTATTTATTTATTTTATGTTATATTTTATGTTAATTTATATATTTATAAATTTTATATTTTTCTTTATTTTTATATTTTATATATGTATGTATGTATGTACATATGTATGTACGTATGTACATATAATAACACAGTTAAATTAAATGAAGATTTAAAATAAAATAAAAAAAACGTCTAACGAAATGAAAATTATTTAATGCTTAATAAGCAAAGCTTTAAAGCTGCTGCTACTCTTTGACTTAATTACTTAATTATGTATGTCTCTCGCTCGCTCTCCCTCTCTCTCTCTTTCTCTCTACCTCCCTAACTTTCTTGCTCTCTGCATATTTTTACTGTTTAATCATCAAAGCGTCTCCCGGGGCCTTTCCCGCCGATATGTATATGTAGACATGATTTTCGGGTAATTTCCCTATCGCTATAATAAAATTTCTGATACATACAAATTCTTATACAGTGGCTAGCAGAGATTTACACACGCACACACATAAAATTAATACTTTATGCATAGATTATATTGTATCTATGTATGTAAGTAAATTGCATATGTATGTATAAGTATTTAGTTGTCTCTATATGGGGGCAGCTATGTACATATGTACATACATACATACATACACAGTCAAACGCGCAGTGTTGGCCATTGATGATAAGCGCGTCCTTTTCCTCTACATTTTCGCCTTCGTCTTTGCCTTCGCCATTGCCATCGCTATCGCCATCGCCATTGCCATTTTTCGTCGGCTGTCAATTTAGCTGCACGAAGCGCTGCAACAGCGCATGGCGAAGTGTCGTATAGACCAAAAAGCAGGCCCCGTTTCGTAGTGCGCGCTTTGCTATGTAAACAGTGCTATGTAAGTAAGTATGTACATCTGTGTATGTATGTATGTACATATGTATGTATCTATGTATATATATATATATATATGTATATATCTACAGTTGCTTATGTACATACATATCTGTGTGTGGGAGTAAGTGAGTTTTTGCTGCTCGCACCACTCAAAATGCTGCCACTCTCAAGGGAGCGAGCGGGCTGTGTGCAAACTGTGCAAGTGGGCAATGGGCGGTTGGGCGTTTGGGCGGTTGGCCGATTGGGCGTTAAATAGTGCACAGTGTGAGTTATTGAAACTTTGCAATTTTGTTGATGGTTTCTTTTTCTTCCCTCGCTCTCTCACGCTCTCGCTGTCTCACACTTTTTTTATGTTTTTATTTTTTGCATTTTCCATAATTTATGGTTTTTTTTTTTTTTTTTTTTTGGTGGGAATTGAAGTTGGGCGATGGGCGTATAATTTAGAATGTCTGCACAACAGTATTATTATGCGTGGAAAGTAGAATTTTGAAATCTATATACATACACAGTGAAAATCATTATGCCTATAGAACTACTTACTGATCAGAATCAATATAATTTTTGATAGACAAAACTTACATATAGACTGTATCTAGTTACATTTTCATATGTACATATGTAAGTATGTATGTATGTATGCAGGTAAAAATATCTAGTAACAAATTTGGAATCTCAATATATACATACATACATACATATGTACATATATAGAACTGATCTTGAACTGTCCGATGATATACAGTCGCAGACAAAAGTCAACACACGATCCATTTTTTGCATTTTGTAGCCGTCTTAAAGGTTTTAAATAAAAAGTAATGCTGCAGTTTTATACTCAATATTATTATATAACGAAATCAAAAAAAAAAATAGTAGTACTTAGATACACTACATCAAATTATTTTCTAACCTAAAAAAATATATACAAAAAATATATATATAATTTTTTTTGTAAATAATTATTTTTTCTTTTTTTGTGTTTCTTAGTTTTTCTTCTATCAGAAAATTATAATTAAGATCATCAAAATTCTGGATGTACATCTATATTTTTTAATTTTTATTTAATTTTTATGTAATAATCTTTAAAAAAAAAGGGGGGCGTAAAAAATACAAATATTGTACATATATAAAAAATATTTAACGATATTTTAAAGAATTTGCATTTGAAAATATTTAAGAATTTGAAAGTTTGTACTTACTTTTTACTTACTTTTTCATACATATTTGTAATTATTTAAGTATGCACACACATACAGTGGCTCACAGCTTATTTGACCCACCTTGTATATAGAAATTTAAGTGAAAATAACATTTTAACTAAAGCAGATATTAAATGTATGTATGTACAACTGATAAAAATTTCGCAGTTTTTATAATTTTTGAAATATTTATAAAAAGTTCTAAATATAAAAAATAGGAAAAAATAAAAAATAAAAAATTGTTTTTATATTGCAAGTAAAATAACACAATTTTGCTTTTAGCTTTTCATTATCACTACACAAATCTTAGCTTATCATTATTTTGTTATTGTCACATTTTTGTAATGTAGTTGTTGTTGTTGAACTTGTTGTTGTTGTTGTTGCAATTGTTGTCACTGCTGTCTATGCAAATAAATCAAGTAAAAGACTTAAAACTTAAAAGTTTCAAAGATGTGACCTGTGTATGTATGTACATACAAAGTGCATACATAGTATGTATGTATGTATGTATGTATGTATGCATGTATATACAAGCTAAATTCGTTGCATCATCCACCCAATATTTTACATAGTATATCTATATATATATACTATATCATAGTATACATACATACATACATATATATTATTTGTCTTGCACTGCACTTTCGCGTGCTATCTCGCTCTTTTACTTACCTCAGACTCTTGCCATTTCTTCGACACACTCTCTTTCTTTCTCACTCTCTTTATATATAGGTTTCTTTCTCTGCCATAGCTTGCATGTTACTATAAAGTTACACGTACATATACACAAACACATAAACATACATACATGCATATATATGTATACATACATATAGAGTGAAAGAGAAAGAGAGACACACGCACTTACTTATAGTAAAAAGCTTAACATAGACTTTGTTTTTGTTTTTACTATTGTTGTTGTTGTTGTTGTTGTTTCTTTTGCTGTTGTTATTCGCTGGTAACTGTAAAAGTTTCTCACACTTTTCGCTTTTTCTGTGTGCTTTGATTTGCAGCCTTCGAAATGGCGGCACCTGGCGGTAACTCTGTGTATGCCGGTGGCACTCTGTCTTCTCTATCGTCTAAGCATTATTACACCTAGTGTCTTTCTTAATGTTAAAAAACATTTTATATATATACGTATGTATGTACATATATATATTCATAGTCAGTATCAGCAGTTGAGTTTGAATTTCACAAATTAAGCCAGTTGTAAAGCAAAACAAGTAAGAAAGTTATAGTCGAGTATGCTCGACTATATAATATTTATTTAGCTCGTGCTGCGCATTCGCCAATTTAATTTAAGTTAATTTAAAAAAAATTTTAAAAAAATTAAAAAAAAAAAAAAAATAGCCTCGAGAATCGAACCGCAGACCTCATGCACGCGAGTTCAACCCTCTAACCACTGAGCCACACTGTTTACAAGTGTGAGAAACACTGAGTAAATGTTGCCGTGTGTGGGGTGAGAACAGCAAGCAAGCGTACGCCATAGAGACGCCTCTCAACTTTTGGTATTTGAAATGTGTATAACTTCCATGTTAATAATCCGATCTGTACACAATGTCCAGATAAACATATTCTAACTTTGTGCCAAAATGCAGTCCTGTAGCTTGACTGGGTGTGGGTAAAGTGGTGTGTTCAAAATGGTTTTCATCGATTTGTGGAGGCGGTGGGGGGCGTGGCAAAAATCCAAAATAAACTTGATCTGCCTGCAACTAATACAAGCACTTTGCAAAAAAAAATGAAGTCTCTAGCTCTTATAGTCTTCGAGATCTGTGTGTTCATACGGACGTACAGACGGACAGACGGACATGCTCCAATCGACTCGGCTGTTGATCCTCAGTCAGAATATACATACATACTTTATGGTGTCGGCCACGCCTCCTAATGGGTGTTACATACATTTGCTGCTGTCACTAGCCCAATATACTCTTGGTATCCAATGGGCACCGAGTATAAAAATTTTGATTGTTAAATGCATTTACATAAGATGAAACGACTAACATCGGACATCTCTGAACATACATATGTACATACATACATATGTACATACATATATCATTTACATACATATATGCATACATATACATACATATGTGCATGCCGGATCCGACCGAGTCCCCAGATCTTAACCCTATCGAGCATTTGTGGGAGGAGCTGGACAGGCGCATAAAAAAAACTGCCTATTTCAACGAAATTGTAATTGCAGGTCGCACTAATGGAAGAATGGGCCAGAAGAATTGGCACCGAAACAACAACAAAATTTGGTTTGGTCAATGCCCAGACTCCAGTCTCCAAGCCGTAGTCAAACAAAAGAGGTTGCCAATAAAATATTAATTTATAGTTTAATCTATTAATTTTAGTTTTTCAATGTGCTAGAAGCCAACTGTGCCAATAATTTTGTTCAGTCAAATTTACTTATTTTTTATGTTTTTTAATTTTAAAAAAATTCAATATAAAATATATTATAATAATCAAAAGTGAAATCAGCTCGTCTCTTTTGATTCTTATCATGCAATTTTTTATTTTTTATAATAAAAGTTGAATAAATTAGCGGGAAATCAGTCTTAAAGTTGAACATGCTTACTGTGCCAATAATTTAGTTCACCACTGTATGTACATATGTACATACATAGCTAGCTGTAAATAAGATAAAACCACAACATCTATGTACATACATACATAGGTACATACATATGTAAATGATATACATATATGTACCTCTGTACCTATATCAGCTCATTATAGAAAAAATTGGCGAAAGATTATATGAAGTCTGGATATGAAAAACTCTTTATACCCTGTACCCATTGAAAATAGGTAAAAAGGGTATATTAAGTTTGTGCAATTGTGCGTAACAGGAAGAAGGAGGCGTGGCAGACCCCATAAAGTATGTATATATATTCTTGCTCAGGAGCCGAGTCGTTATGGCCATGTCCGTCTGTCTGTCCGTCCGTCTGTCTGTCCGTCTATCTGTCCGTCTATCTGTCCGTCTATCTGTCCGTTTGTCTGTTTGTTTGAACGCAAAGAACTTCTAAACTATAAGAGCTAGAGACACCAAATTTGGTATGTAGGCTTCTATATAGCGTACTATGATCGAGTTTATTTTCAAACTTTGGATGCCACGCCAGCTGTTTCATTCGAATGTTTTTTTTGTTTGGTACATAGCATAAGTACAGTTATAGTTTAGTCAAGGTGCACACAAGTGTAGCCTTCCTTACTTGACTTTCTTTACTAAGCTAATTAGCTGAAACTTACAGAATTAAAGCTTACTGCTTAGCAATAAATATCGATCATATTTTATTCAAATTGGACTTATAATATCATATACAATTAATTGACAGGCAAAAAAATGAGAGGTGCCTTATTTTATATGTATTACTTTTTATTATTTAAAACTGAAAAAATTCATTTTTTTTCGTAGTCAAAACAATTAGTTGACATACTGTAACTGTCATAGAAACAATTGTTAGATAATTGAGTTTCTATATACGAAAAAACCTTCTTTTTTTTATATTATTTACTAAGCTAACAAGCTGAAACTTATAGAATTTCAGTGTAGTAATAAATTAATAATTGTCCACTACATTCAATATTATATAATCACGACTATATCATATAGTCACAACATATTAAAAATCGCTCAAAATATAACATTTTTTATTATAAAAAAAAAGAGTAAAAAATCTTCGGCATGTTGAAGATAATTTTGTTTTCTTATTGTTCAAATTATTTATTACACATTATTTTATAACTTAATGCGTTAAGTATGTATTGAAAAAAGTCAAGTTCATATTGCTATAAAAATTACAACATTTATAAGCATAAAATAGAAATAATAATAGCTAATAATAAAAAAAAAAAATTGATTTATTATTTAAGATATACAATCATTGGCATTGTAATGCCCGTATTTGACATACATACATATATACATATGTACATACTTACATCATGCATTTGTATGTACATACATACATATAATGAATATAATATACTAGAGGGATATTCACGCTACTTATTAACACTACAAATTGCTACCCCCGACTCCATAGTGCAACGCGCAGTGCAGTAAACAGATTAGAAAACCAAGGGTAGTTCCCCCACAACTCATAGTTAGCTGTAACAAGCATACATACATACATATGTACATGTGTGTGTCTGTGTGTGTACTGTCACAAACTTTCTCATGCTTGCTCAACTTACAAGTTAACAGCACAGAGAGAGAGAGATAGAGAGAGAGCGCGAAAAATGATGAAGAAGAAGAACGTCAAATATTGCCAGAGATCGTTTAACTAGCAGTTTAGTCTATTAAAGAGTTTATTATTCTATTTAAAGCCATAAAGACACAATGCAAAAAATAGTGCAATAAATATAATATGTATGTATGTATATACATATGTATGTATATGTAGCTGTGTAAGTGTGTATACACATACATATGTATGTATATATGTATGTATTTTATAGTGTATAAAAGAAATTATTATAATAAATTTGCAGCTAAAAAGATTCATAGAAATTGCAGTAGCTACAGCAGCAACAGTCACAATAATAACAACAATCAAAAATAAAAAATAAAAAAAAAATGTTCTTTCTCTTTTATTTACTTTCTACTGACACAGTGCTGCCACCTGGTGTAAAGAATTGTACAATAGATATTGTGGTCCGTTTACTCTCCCGCTCTCCTGCGCTCTCTCTTACACACGCACGCTCTCTTATTATTTCTTACTGTGATGCTGCTGATCACCCGCTGCTCGTTTTAGTTGCATTTTTCTTCATTTACAACAGACACACACATACACGCACGCATGCATGCATGCATTGCATAGAGACAAGCATGCATGCATACATATGTACATGTACATGTATGTATATTTTGCGACGTCAACGTTGGCAGCGCTGCTGTTGCTGCTGCTGCTGCTGTGAATGCCGCTTGCGCTGCTTTTCTTTTGAGCATAGATGGCATTACTCTTTACACTTTGACTTTTGACTACTTAAACCCAAAAACAATAAGTTTAGTATAGATAATGCAATGTAATTTGACTACATATATACATGCATACATACATACATACATACATATATACTTACATATGTACATACATATGTATGTAATGTTAACTGTTGCTGCTCTTGTTTAACACGTGTAGCGCATAGCAAATGTCAATCAAGCCGGCGCAACGAACTTCTGACCCAAACAAGAACAATCGACAGCAATAAAATGACGCAAAAAATTTATACACACACACACAGAGATAAAACATGGATAGCTATGCACGTACATGTATTTAAAGAGTAGCATGAAGAAGAAAGCAAACGACGCGAAAAACCAAAAAAAAAAAAAAACGAAAAACGTTTAGCACCGCGCTGTCAGTCTTGCATGGGGTGGCGGGGCATTCGATGAAGTAGTTGGCGCTATTGTCGAAAGCAACGGCAAACGACTTTAATATATGTATACACACACATATACACATACTCATACATATGCACGTGTGTGCATGTGTGTGTGCGTTAGTATATAGATCCATGTCTATATTTATAGTAGATAATAATACAATTTATTTATGCAATTGTGTATGTACATACATATGTACATATGTATATAAATGGCAATATATAAATACATATATACACACATACATATATAAATCTGTATGTATACAGTTAGATTTTGATATATATATACATACATATATATACATATATACACACACACATTCATACATAAATGTACAATGTTGTCGTCATCAAACTTCGTAGCTACATACATACATACATACTGTATGTATACTGTATACTGTATGCCCAGCTATAGCTTCTCTTCTACTTTTCGCTGCTCTTTCTTCTTCTTTCAATCTACTCGTGCACACAGATTGGCTTAGTCACACGCATACATACACACATTCATATATATATGTATATTTATGTATAAACACATACAAATACATGCAAGAAAGCAGCGCTGTCACCGTCGCTGCTATTGCTACTGCTACTGCTGCCTGCTGCCACGCAACGCTTCGTCATTTTGGGCTATGCGTGTTTCTCTCTCTCTCACACACACACATAAGCACACACAACTCACTCTCACTCTCTCGCACGCTCGCACTCTTTCTCACTGCGAGTGTATGTATTTGGTGTGTGTGTATTTTTTTTTTTTTTTTTTGTTATTGTTGTTGTAGTTTGCTGTTTGTTTTGTTGTTGTTATTGCTGCTGTTGCTGTTTGTTGTTCGTTGCTTGCTCGTTTGCCGTCGGCTGCTTCGATGCGCATATTTAAACGTGTTGCATAGTCTCTTGCCAGGCCCTCGTCAGCCGGCCGCCAAGCAAAAGCAAAGCAAGGCGAACGTTCGTCGTTGCCGTCGGCCCGTCACTTCGTCACTCATTCAAGCACGCTGCTAGATAGGCACACACATATATATATGTATATATATATATATATATATATATATATAATATTTATATATATGTATGTATGTATGTATGTATGTACATGCATATGTATATACATATACATATATATATATGTATACGACGCTACACACAAATTCAATTGGCCTCAATAATGAATTAACGAAAAAAAAGAAGGCATCTACAACAGCAACAACAACACAAGCAGCAGCCACAAAAACAACAGCAATACATGCATACACATACAAATATACATACATACATATAGATAAACGAACGTGCGAAAAAAAAGGGTGGGAAAGGGGCAATGGCCGTCGGAGGCGGCAGCGTAAAGCATATTTGGCGTGAAAGAGATAGCGCACGTCAGAGAGCGAGAGCAAGAGCAAAAGCAAACAACTAAAGCAAGAGCGAGCGCGAGCTAGAGTAAAAGATAAGCGTGCTGTGTAAAGTTGCGTTGTAATTTTATACATTATTTATTTTCTTCGTATAAAACAAAAAAAAAAAGCAAATACAAAAAACAAATACAAATTAATTTCAAATGTATTTATATAATTATTTTTATATGTACATACATATGTACGTACATATATGTATGTACATATAAATATTTCTTAATATATTTTTTTTTTTTTGTTGCTGTTATAGAATTTAATTATTATAAATGTATGCATGTATGTACATACATATGTATGTATTATATGTCGCTGTCACTGCTTAAAAACAACAAAAAAAAAAACAAACTTGTTGTGCCTGCCGCCCCGCATGAAACGGGGCCTGCCTTGGCTGCGAACTGTGAGTCTTTGGGGCTCTGCTGACTCTCCAGATTAAAGAGCATTGACGAGAGTGTGTGTGAGAGAGAAAGAGAGGGACAGTGAGAGAGAGAGAAAGAGATGTGCGAACGGGGTAAACGTTCAAACGGCAGAATGAGTAAGCGAGCGCGTTGCGCAAGGCCAGCCATTGTGTTGGCTGTTAATGAGAGAATGAGATAGACTGCAAGAGCGGATGGTGTGCGAGGCGGCGGCAGTCGACTAGACTAAAGGTAGGCGGGGTAGGCGGGTAAGATAGAGAGCTACTGAGGTTGCTAAGGAGGTAAAGAGAAAAATAAATAAAATACAAAATAAATAAATACATATGTATGTATGTGTGTGTACATTTATAATTTATGAATGTATGAATTTATAAATATTAATGAATATACATACATACATACATACATACATATGTACATACTTATTTATGTATTTATGTGTACACATTAATATTTATGTAAGCATGTAATGTTATCATTATCGCAATGCTACTTCCATTGCCACCCACATGCCACGCCCAGCGAACGCCCCCTTCCGGACCGGACAGCGATTTTTGGTGATTGATATTTTCATGAAAAGAAAGAAACAAAAACAAAAAAAAAACGTCGACAGCGACTGCGAATGCGACGATGACGAAGACGACTACAACGACAACGACGACAACAGCGACGACGACGACGACATCGCCGTTGGCCCGGGGCCTTGTGGGTGGCTGCTGTCCGCCGACGGGTCGCGTGAGTGATTGCATGTGCGTTCGTTCCTCTCACTCTTGCTCTCACTCTAGCTCTTGCTCTGGCTCTTGCTCTGGCTCTTGCTCTGGCTCTTGCTCTGGCTCTTGCTCTGCTCTGCTTCGCTCTTCTCGCTGCTCCACTATATTCTGCTGTTAACGCTAATGCTCTGCTCTACACAGCTTGTATGTATGTACATATATATGTAGGTCTGTCTATCTGTGTGTGTGTGTGTTTGTGTGAATTTTGTATGCTTGTATGTATGTATGTGTGCGTGTGCGATTGGTGTAAATTCAACTTGATTTTGTTTAATTTTGTTTTTTTTTTGTCATTCTTTTCTTTTATTTTATTTTTTCTTTTTGCTTTACGCTTTTTGCTTTACTTTCGTTCGTTTTGCTTCATTGCGCACCGTTGCTTTTTTTTCATTTTCTTCTTTCTTTATTGCTTCTTTTTACATACATATTTATTTTTATTATTATTTCATTTTATTTTGTTGTTTTTTTTTTGTATATGTATTTATTTTGTGTTCTTATTTGCTTGTGATTTCATTTTCTTTTTTGTGCTTTTTACTGTTTTTTTTTTTACTTTTTGTTTTTGCCTAAGCACAAAACGAAGAGCGAATCAGCAGCAACAACAACAACAACGAAAGGTTTGTGAAAACCCGTTATGATGTTTCTGTAGACGCTTTGTGCTCTTTCTTTCAAGCTTCTTCTGCTGTTGCTCTTACAGTCGTTCTCTCTCTCTCTCTTTCTGCTTAAGTGCGTGTGTGTGTGTGTGTGTGTGTATGTGTGTGTATAGAACGATTGCAGTTGGCGGCGTCATAATTTGACTTCCCCAACTACATAAGGGACCTGACTTTATTATTGTTTATCAGTATTAAAAAAAGGAAAAAATGTTGAATTGCTCTACACGCAAGTTCGTTGCGCACGTTGATAATGTAATGTAATGTTAGTTGAAATACTTAATTTACATTACACATGCTATATATGTATGTACATATGTACTTATCTATACAGGGTGACCCCTATATGTATGTATGTACATATGTACATAATTAGCCAATATTCAATGATATTAATTACTATAGATATAATTAAGCTTCTCGGTTTTAATATGACTCTATGATAATAATATGTATATATGTACATACATATACAGGGTCATAATTAGCCAATAATCAATACGGCCCAAAGTTGCTAATATGCATACAGGGTGATATATTCTATACAGAGTGACTCAATTTTTGCTAGCATACATACATGTATAAACATAATTAGCAAATATTTAACACTTGAGTCTGTAAATATAACCCAATGTTGATAACATATTTAAGGGATGACATAAATACAGGGTGACCTCACAATGTTTATCTTCTCGCTAAGAAATTGACCCATTGATAATATTTAAAAAAAAATAATAATAATTTAACCTTATTTAAACAATGAATGTTAATAATTTAAAACTTTCTCTCTCCATTTCTATTTCTCTCTCGCACTCTCTCTCACTCTCTTTCTTACTTCATTAATTTGATATCGAAGATCTGCCGCTGCTCTGTGCTAACAAAACGATGGAATTTTTTTTTAATGTTTGCAATAATATGCACCCTGTATATACATATGTATATACTAACGACCTTGGCAAGGCAAGCGCATGCATGCGCCTGTCTGGCCGGTCAAAAAACCGTTGGCCCAGTCAAACTGTCTGCAACGTTAACGATGACGATGAAGCTATGTACATAAATGTTGATGTTACTTATGCATACAAATTCATACAACAAATACATATACATACATATATTTATGTACATATGTACATACATATTCATACATACATAGTATATAATGTACAAATATCGTTGCAATTGCAAATGTTTTAAGACTTTGATGTCCATTGAGATTTACGTTCTTGCATACGTAAAAGATGACGACGCTATAAAATATTTCAAGTGTTGTATTTGCTGACGAATTTACCGCGCGCTGCCTTCGCTTGGCGCCAATATCAAAAATTTTCCCATTCAGTAATAGCAAAAACAACAAAGAAATCACCGGGCGACGACGAAGTCGACGATGACAACGACATCAGACACGACAGCGACGGCAACGACGACGTCAACGTTTCCGCATGTTTTCAAGTTAAAAGCACAGTTATAAGCCTGCTGCTACTGCTATGCAAGTGCGTGTCAGTATGTGTAAGCGTGTGTGTGTCAGAGAGTGAGAGAGAGAGAGTGAGAGAGAGAGAGAGAGAGAGTGAGAAGAGCTCTTATCACACCAACACAGTGACAATGCACGTACAACATACAGGTGGGCAAAATATTGTCTGACAAAAAAAAAAGAAAAAAAACGAAATATGAAACCTAAGCATAGGCCATAGGCTTGGGCAACGCCTCTGCTTCTGCTTCTGCTATTACCGCTACCTCTGCCACTGTCACTGCCTCCATATGCTATGTTTCTGGTCACTGCCAGAAATTTGATCGTTGAATGCTGCTGCGCCATCTAGCGAGCATAGTGAATGCTGTTTATTGAGTGGGCGTCAAAAAGAAGCAGCAACTATACATATACATACATATGTATATATATATGTACATACATATGTATGTACATTCATACATGCATAAATATGTAAATACATGCACACATACAATAGCAGCAACATGCAAAAATGTATGCGTATACGTATGTATGTATCTGTATCTGTATCTTTGCTTGCTGGCTCAGTAGCAGCAACAACAGCAACAGCAACAACGACAGCGACAGCGAGATTAGCAACAGCAGAAAATTCCACAACAGCTGACGCTGACTGCGATGCCAACGCCGGCGCACCCAGCAGAAGCAAACTTTGTACGTTTTCACATATTTGGTATTTTTTTTCTTCTTCTTCTTTTTTTTCATTTTTCGTTTTTCGCTTTTTTTCGTTTTTTTTTTTTTTTTCGTTTTTTTCGTTTTTTTTTGTTTCTCTTCTCTTATGCCAATTCATGTTTTTAAATTAGCAGCATACTGGATAAAAAGAGAACGAAGTATATAAAGTGCATGAGCGAGAGAGACAGAGATAGAGATAGAGAGAAAGAGTGAGCACGAGTACGAGCGCGAATGCCAATGCGAATGCGAGAGATATTCGAATGGAATGGGAACACAAAATGTATAGGGAAAGGGTGACCATTCTTACATATGTATTAGAAAGATGTTGAAGAAGACAAAGTTGAAAGCAATTAAAAAAAATACATATATATATATGTACATACATACATACATATGTATATATGTATAAAGTACAGTTTGCCAAATAATAAAAAAAATATAAGGAAAAATGTTACACAAGCGCAGCCTGTGGGCTGTAATTGTAATTGTAATTGCAAAATGGCGATCGTGTATGAAAATTGTCCTGCTGTTTGGCTGGACAGGATTAGGGTGCTGCGCATTATCAGTGCAACATATCTTAAAAGGTTTTTATGATTGATTAGGCTATGTGTAGCACACACATACATACATATGTACATACATTTGTACATACATGTACATATGTATTTACGTACATTTTTAATTTTTGCAATACATTTTATTGAGCATCCCCTTTTTTTTTTAAAGCTTCTTCTTAATATCAATGTCCTTTCTACCTGAATTTATTCTTGCAATCATTATTCTTTTTCTTTGTTTTTTTTTTTTTGGCTACCTGAACATAGAATGCGGAGAAAACCCCTAAAAATGGATTTTATATTGCATTAACTGGTTTTTATGACATTGTGTTCAACGAGTTTTAGATTTATACATATGTACATACATACATAAGTGCGATTTATTTGATGTTATATTATATACATTTGTTGTACATATATGTACATATACATATATAGACAGACAGATAGACATACATATGTACATATGTACATACATATGTATGTATGTATGTAATAGAGGTCTGCATGTCAAATAATTGTTTGCAAAATAAAAAAAGCCATGAAATTTCATTTTCAATCATGGATTTACCGATTTTAAAATTAATTTTTAAATATATTTTTTCATTAGTATTGTTAATTAAGCTATTTACATATATTCATAACAAATCAAAATAATTCCAAAAAAAATAATTTTAATATTAAAAATAATAACAAAATTAAAATTACTACAAAATAAGACTGTCAATTAATTGCAAACACTATTTAAAAAGAAGACGAAATTAAGGTAACGGGGTAAAATTCTTGGAAGTTTGTAATTCGGCGAACTTGTCTATTGCTTCGGTCGTTTGTTTCATAGCAAAACATATTTTTGTGATTGCTTATATTGGCGAAAAGTTCGATTTTAAAAATGCCTGGAGGACTTACAAGTGACATAATAATTCAGCTGGTTTATTTCCACCATGCCAAAGGCAAATCTGCCAAAGAAATTGCTGAGATGCTCTTAATTAAGTTGCGATCGGTTTACAACATCATAAACCGTGCAAATAAAGAGAATCGGCTAGAATTAAAGCAATCTAAGGGCAGGCCACCAAAGCTTACAAAACGAGAGCAATCAAAAATTGTACGGAGTGTGGCCGAAAACCCCAAATTTCCACCAATTCATGTTTAAGGATGTCCAAGTATATTTCTTTGTCCATCATATCGGTGTATGTATGTACAGTGGCTCGCAGCTTATTTCGTGCAGTTGAATAACAAAACTTTAAGTCGATATTGCGGCTAAACTAATAAAGATAATACAAAAATGAAAATGCAATATTTTAGGTAGAAACAGTAGCATATTTAATGAACTAAAAACGATTTTCTTAATCTTAAAAAAATCTAACAAAATATAACAAAAACAAAATGTACTGGCTTTTTTCATGCCGCAGCTTATTTCGTGCAGTTCATTTGGATTAACTTATTATCCTTAAAAAAAAGTCATTTTGTGGCCCTCCTTTCTGCTTCTTGACAGCTTTCAGACGATTTTCCATCGACGCGACTAATTTTTTGGTCGTTTCCACTGGTATTTTTGCCATTTTTCTAGAAGAGCATTCTTTAAGTCGTTTTTATTCGAAATTTGTCTTTTTCGAATAACCTGGTCCTAGATATTTCCCATAAATTTGTCGATGACAATTTAAGTCTGGAGCCTGTGCTGGTGTAATGACGACATGAGGGCAGTTCCAGACGAGCCAGGACTTCAAAATGCCTGCTGACATGTTTCGTATCGTTCTCTTGGTAGACTCGAAAACGATCGCGTATGCCCAGTTTTTCAGCACTTTGAAGCAGATTTTTTTTCTGAAAGTTCGAGATACATTCTAGCATCCATGATTCCGTCAATAAACACGAGGTTTTCATTTTTGTATTATATTTATTAGTTTAGCCGCAATACCGACATAAAGTTTTGTTATTCAACCGCACGAAATAAGCTGCGAGCCACTGTATGTATTTTTAATAAATCTTTATAATCTAATGCAAAAATTAAGATCAATTGTAAAAAAAACCGTTGTAAAAAAACCCGTAATTAGCATCGGTGCCTGGAAGTTTGACTATAATCCCAAAAATTTCCATTTCACTGCAGGTAAAATAACTGTACAGCGTCTGCTATTTTTGGAGTATAAAAACTTAAAATTAAATATAAAATATATGGAATTGTTAAACAATTCTGAAAAAATAGTTAAAAATACAATAGCTGAGAAATTTGCGTTTGAAATTTGATTTTCATTTTTTTTTTTCGCTGTATACAGATTTGTGCTGCTAAGTGTATATACAGTGAGCAAAAAAGTAAATATACAACATGACATTTTGTTTTAAATTGTTCCCAAAACTTGTATAATTCTAGCAAAACTTAATGTAATTATTTTTTGGAAACTCTTGTAGAGCGTTTATTACTTTTGACAAATAGTTTATAATCATCATAAGACAAATCCCAAAAACATCAGTTAAAAATTGCAAATCTACATTAACTATGTATCGATGTACAGTATGTCAAGAAACTCTTTATACTATGAAAAGCTGTCAAGAAACTCATTACACAAAGTACTTAAACTAAAGTTTAATGAATATATTTAACAACTTATACTAACTTAAACTAATCTTAATATTTAGTATGACCCCCTCCCCTTAGCGTAAATTACATACTGAATGCGTTTTTTGCATTAAATTGACCAACTTTTGTATGTCATATTCCAACGGAATTTTATCCCACTCCTCCAGCACTGCAATTTTTAAGTCTGCGCGGTTCTTTTTGCCACAAAGTCAACAAATATGTCATAGTGTGAAGAGTTTCGTCACATACTGTACATACAAAGTCTATCTGTCTGTTTTAATCCAGATCTCATTAAAACTTGACACCCTATACTTCCCATAACCATAAATTGTACGTCGGAATGGTGTGAATCGCAGCATTATATCATATAGCTGCCATATAAACAATTAGTCGAAAATTCACGTTTCGTATGAAAAAATTTATTGTTAATTTATACTACTGAAATTTATAGGATTTTTTCAAAGTTTGTCTAGCTTGGATTACAAAAATTAAAGCAACTTTAACTTAAAGGATATCGAAAGTCAGCTCAATGTTTATGCAATGTGAGCAATACAATTATTATAATTATAGTATGTTAACTATTCTTATACAGTCAAAATTTATTCCAACTTTGTAATTTTTTTTTTTTTTTAAATATAAATTAATTATTTTTATTTTTACTTTTTTTTTCTTCGAATCTTTGCAAAATTCGAATGTATTCGTATGTCTGTTCTATTGATGTAAGAAAATTACAAGGATATTACAAAAAATGTATTATTTATTTATATATATTTTTATTTATATATGTATATTTTTTTTTGTAATCTTATCATGATTAAATTTGTATATTTTATGAATTATAACTGTTCTGAATTCCTGCTTGTAGTGCAATATTTTGCATAATTATGATTAGTTTCTGTAGGCGGTGAAGGGGGCGTGTCAAAAACTTGAGCTGCCTGCAAAATAATAAGAGCACTTTGTAAAATATTTCAAGTCTCTTGATCATCTAGGCTCTGAATTTCAGGTGTTACAATGGAGAAAAGAATTGACGAAGCTGTTCTCATACTCTCTGCGATTGTTGCTAAGCAAGAATATATGTATATATGTACATATGTATGTACATACATACAAACATAGTTAATGGGGTCGCCTACGCCTACTTATGGGCGTTACATAGTATCGGTTATCGGCTTAAAACCTTTTAATAGCTGTTAGTACTATATATGTATGAATATATGTACATATGTATGTACATATGTATCTATGTATGCATTAAGTGCATTTGATTTGTATGTGTTCGGACAGCTGTCCGTATTGAAGCAACACTCTGAATCATATAGAAATCAAACCATAAAAAGAAAATTGGTTTTTCATATGGATTTTCTACTTTGCTTTTACGTTTTGCGCTTTCTTCGTGACGCGTTTCACACGTACATATGTATGTACATACATACATACACTCAACAGCACAAATCTGTATACAGCGAAAAAAAAAAATGAAAATCACAAAAATAGATACACGCAAAAGTCTGTATACAGTTCTTTTACCTGTGCTGGAATGTAAATTTTTGGTATTATAGTCAGACTTTCAGGCCTAGGCAACGGGTTCTTTTATAATTAATTGATTTTCAGTTTTGCATCACATTTTCAAGATATACACCATGGAGAACAGACGTGCAGAAATTTCTATTGCGGAGCGAAAAATCATTTTAAAATTATTTTTACATGGAAAATCTTATAGACAGATTGGTGCCATAATTGGAAGATGTCACGCCTCCATTCAAAAAATAATCAATCATTATAATTTTACCGGCAGTATATTGCCAAAGGCTCGATCTGGCCGACCGCCGTTGCTAACGAAGCGCGAACAAAGCGCTATTATTAAGGCTATTCGACATAATCCCTGGATGACTGCCCATGAAGTACAGCTCCACATTGAAGATAGTTTTTCCAAAGCGGTTTCGCTCGATACAGTACGCCGTGTCATAAAAAACGCTGGCTACAATTATAGAGTCGCTCGTAAAAACCCTCTGATTTCAGAAGTCCATAGGCAAAAGCGTCTATCTTTTGCACATGACTTTATTTCAAAGTCCACTGACTTCTGGAATCAAGTTATATTCTCAGGCGTTAGCAAATTTTGCGTCTTTTGTAACAAAGGAAAAGTTTGGGTATGGAGGAAAAACGGAGAAGTCAGCACTGTTGAACACGAAGGAAGCGGCATAATGGTGTGGGGCTGTATGGCAGCCAGCGGTGTGGGAGACATTCAATTTATTGATACAGTTATGGATGAAGATGCTTATGTAAACATTTTGGATAACAATTTAAAACAGAGTGTTGAAAAATTGGGGCTTCATCGTGAATTTTGGTTCCAACAAGACGATGATCCAAATCATACGACACATAATACAAGGCTTTGGCTGCTCTATAATGTTAAAAATCAGCTGCGATCACCTGCACAGAGTCCAGATCTGAATCCTATTGAACATTTGTGGGATCTTCTCGAAAGAAAAATCCGGAAACATACAATAACTTCAATGAAAAATCTCAAGGAGGTAATAGTGAAGGAATGGTTCAAAATTACAACAGAGAAAACAATGAAACTTGTAAATTCGATGCCAAAACAACTTAATGAAGTGTTGCATAGAGGCGGAAGATACCCAACAAGATACTAAAAAAGATATAATATCCATTATATGTATGTAGGTTAAAGTAAGGTGTATACAGACTTTTGCGTCTGCTATTTTTGGAGTATAAAAACTTAAAATTAAATATAAAATATATCAAATTGTTAAACAATTCTGAAAAAATAAATGTAATATTAAAAATAATAAAAAATTATTTAAGAATATGTACATATACAATAGCTGAGAAATTTGCGCTTGAAATTTTATTTTATTTTTTTTTTTTGTCGGTGTATACATATTTGTGCTGTTGAGTGTACATATGTATACGTACATACATGTAGAGGTAAAGAGAAATAGAGGGAGAGAATGAGTGAGTGAGAGAGAGCGCAAGTGTTCATATTTATATGCACATACATATGTATGTATGTATGTATGTACAGTGTAGCATCGATAATATGCAATCATCATAAATAATTCATGACATTGGGATTCTTGTGAAAAATGATTTTCACAATTTTGCGTGCAAATTTATACAAGAAATTGTTCACTTTATTGAGTGTGCACCGTAAGCAAAGTTATTATGTATCTAATGGTGCATGCAACTTAATTATTCATGCAATATTTTGCCACATAAATATGTACACACACACACACACACATATAAAAAAAAAAATTATGAAAATAATTTTTGAAATTGATTTATTTTGAGTTTTTGTTTTGTGTAGAAAAAGACAAAGTCAAAGTGAAAATGCAACAATGAAAAGAAAATGTTGTACAATGAAAGAATGAAGAAAAATTTGAAATACAAAATTTGCGAGGCGCCGTGTGAGCGAGATAGACAAATAGCCAGACAGGCAGACAGACAAGCAGGCAACGAGAGTTAGTGTGTGAGTGAGTGAGAGAGATAGAGCGTGAACAAAAGCATTGCCACTTTTTGTTGTTGTTTTTGGTAAAGTGCCAGAAAAAGAGTCCGTTGAACCGGAACTAAGATACAATGCTACAAACATACATACATATATGTATATGTATATGTACTATGTACATATGTACTATATACATATGTATGTATACTGGGGATGAGAGAGAGAGAGTGAGCAAGAAGTACAGGAAAGAAATGGAAATAGCATAAAAGAAATAGAGGAAGAAAAGCGGGACTCTTGAAAATGTTTGCTCCCCCCTCGTTCACTTCTTTCTTTATTACACATAAAAATTATATATACAGTGAGCACGCGATAATTAGAATCTTATGTTAAAGATGTCAGAAAAAGTTATAAAAATAAATTTCAAAAGAGAACAGGTGAAAGTAAAATGTTAATAGACACGATACGGCGTTAAATGACACGATTCGACATGTCGCTGAGGATCTATTAGAGCTTTGACAAAAGAGAAATAAATAAAATTGCAATTGTTAGAAAAGTTGTGAAAGTTAAGCTATGTACAGCTATGTATGTATGCAGCTGGTGAAATGTTCTATTGCACTTAAACATGTTTGTGCATGTTTATTTTGATTAAGTATTAGATTTACAATTTTCTAACCAGATTTTAGGCAAAAGTTAACAGTTATAAAAGAAAAAAATTGAAAAAAAAAAACAAATTATTATAAACATAATAAATAAAATGTAAATGAAAATTTTATATTAAAATTCTTATAGGAATGTTTAAAAATAAAGCGAAAGAATTTTTATGAAAATTTTAAGAATTTCTTTTTTTTTTTTGACAATTTGAGGCAAAGAATTTATGCAGAATTTTTGAAAGAATTTTGAAATTGACTTGAAAAAATATTTGATTTAATTTTTATTTTTTGTAAATATTTTGCGAGTATTTACTGTATATGTTTATGTATGTACGTGCATACATTGTATGTAGAAATTTGTATATACAAAATCGCAGCGAGACTGCAAAAAATAAAAATAAATTATAAAAGAAAAAAATAATAATGAAAATAAAATCCATAGACAAGGCAACAAATGAAGTCATAAATGGGCAGCGACAGAGACGAAAATATGTATACATACATATGTACATACATACATATGTATGTATGTACGCGCAAAGATAAATTATACATACATACATACATATGTATGTGTATGTATGTACATACATACATATGTATGTATGTATGTGGTACATAACGTGGCAGTATAATCTGCAATGATCTCTTTGCGGCTGCAACGGCAAATAGCAACAGCAGCAAAAACAATTACAACAACAATAACAACAGCAGCAGCAGCAGAAGCAACAACAACAACAGCAGCTCAAAGTCTTCTTAATGTGAAAAAAAGGTCAAAGTATCTCTAAAATATACATACATATATACACACAGACATATATACATACATACAAGCATAAACTCACACATACATGCATACACATACATAGATACAAGCACACAGCTGGAAGCGAATTAGCAGCAGAAGCAAAAACAAAAACTTAAAGTCGCAGCTGCTTACAAACACACACACACATGCACATAGACACGCGCTTGTATATAGTAAGTGTTAAAGCGAGAGAGCATGACAGCTTGTAACAGTGAAAGAGCAAAATACAGACAGACAGAGAGAGAGAGAGAGAGAGAAAGAGCGTGTTGGAAAGTTATCAAGAGGGGAGCTGTTACAGCCACATAACAGATACATACACAAAAAAAAGTAACACGCACACACACACACATACATATATATATATATATATATATATATATATATATATATAAGTGCATATGCTTCTGTGTGTGTGTGTGTATGGCCAATACATTTTGTGCCATCGGCAGCGCAACGGCAAACCAAACTGAGGGCCACAAGAGCAGCAACATCGAAAAGCAGCGGTATCACCACCGCCGACACCATCGAGCAACAACAACAGCAAGAAGAAAACGAAGAAGAAGACAACAGCAACGACGAAGAAAAAATAACAAAAACAAAAACCACGCGATGCAGCGAAGGTCGTCGTCGTCGACGTCGTCGTCGTCGTTGTCATCGTTGTTGTTTTTGCCGTTGTCGTTGCTGTTTATCTGTCGCTTGTCGCGGTCGACGTTAACGTCGACTGAGACAGCGACGATAGTGTTGGCAGCATAGCAGCGGAGAATTCCACATAGAAAATCGAGAAAACTGCATTAAAATTTTTTTTTTTTCGTATCTGTTTTGCGTGAATGCTTCTCATTGTCTCTATTTGTACATATACATATACATAGATATATGTATGTATGTACGTATGTATGTATGTATGCCGGTTAGTCTCTCATACGGGTTTTTTTTTTGTTGCTTGATATCCGTTCACTCGCTCAAAAAAAGCTTTAATACATATACAAAAATACACACGCACACATACAAACATAAATGAAGTCTAGGTATACTTACTTCAAAAATTGTATAATGAAGGAGAGAGCAGGGGTGGTGGTGGTGGTGGTGGTGTTGGTGGACGTATTGGTGTTAGTGTTAGTGTTAATGTATCAGGAGCTCAGCGTCAGGGCCTGGCAATTGACAATTGAGAAATTGTTTTTGTTGTTGTTAATGTTGCTGCGCGGTCGCCGTATGATGCGTGAAGAATATTAGATATCAAATGATCGTTGATCAAATATGTACATATACATACATATATTGTGTGTGTGTGTATATGTATATATTTATATATGTATGTTTAAGTGCATACATACATACATAGATATACATATTTATATTTGTCTGCAAAATTTGTTACAAAAATTTCCCACACTACGTTTCTCTGTGCAATGACTAGCAAAATGTAAATTGAGTAAAGTAATCGATATGCATTATGTTTATGTTAACATAACATAGTATATTATCGATAAATTAGAAAATACTAAGTA
Source organism: Zaprionus obscuricornis (assembly GCA_037044475.1). NCBI lineage: Eukaryota > Metazoa > Arthropoda > Insecta > Diptera > Drosophilidae > Zaprionus > Zaprionus obscuricornis. The sequence goes on along the minus strand of JBAMBR010006219.1, from coordinate 66,515 downwards.
TATGTAAATACATGTGTATGTAATTCGAGTTATGTGTTACAGTGCCATTTTTTTTATTTTATATAGAAATTAACGATTTAAATTACAACTTGCTATACACATTACTGATATTTACATACTACATGTATTTACATATACTTAGTATTTTCTAATTTATCGATAATATACTATGTTATGTTAACATAAACATAATGCATATCGATTACTTTACTCAATTTACATTTTGCTAGTCATTGCACAGAGAAACGTAGTGTGGGAAATTTTTGTAACAAATTTTGCAGACAAATATAAATATGTATATCTATGTATGTATGTATGTACTTAAACATACATATATAAATATATACATATACACACACACACAATATATATGTACATATTTGATCAACGATCATTTGATATCTAATATTCTTCACGCATCATACGGCGACCGCGCAGCAACATTAACAACAACAAAAACAATTTCTCAATTGTCAATTGCCAGGCCCTGACGCTGAGCTCCTGATACATTAACACTAACACTAACACCAATACGTCCACCAACACCACCACCACCACCACCACCCCTGCTCTCTCCTTCATTATACAATTTTTGAAGTAAGTATACCTAGACTTCATTTATGTTTGTATGTGTGCGTGTGTATTTTTGTATATGTATTAAAGCTTTTTTTGAGCGAGTGAACGGATATCAAGCAACAAAAAAAAAACCCGTATGAGAGACTAACCGGCATACATACATACATACGTACATACATACATATATCTATGTATATGTATATGTACAAATAGAGACAATGAGAAGCATTCACGCAAAACAGATACGAAAAAAAAAAAATTTTAATGCAGTTTTCTCGATTTTCTATGGGGAATTCTCCGCTGCTATGCTGCCAACACTATCGTCGCTGTCTCAGTCGACGTTAACGTCGACCGCGACAAGCGACAGATAAACAGCAACGACAACGGCAAAAACAACAACGATGACAACGACGACGACGACGACCTTCGCTGCATCGCGTGGTTTTTGTTTTTGTTATTTTTTCTTCGTCGTTGCTGTTGTCTTCTTCTTCGTTTTCTTCTTGCTGTTGTTGTTGCTCGATGGTGTGGCCGTCGTGTGGCCCTCAGTTTGGTTTGCCGTTGCGCTGCCGATGGCACAAAATGTATTGGCCATACACACACACACACAGAAGCATATGCACTTATATATATATATATATATATATATATATATATGTATGTGTGTGTGTGTGCGTGTTCCTTTTTTTTGTGTATGTCTATTCTATTGTTTATGTGGCTGTAACAGCTCCCTCTTGATAACTTTCCAACACGCTCTTTCTCTCTCTCTCTGTCTGTCTGTATTTTGCTCTTTCACTGTTACAAGCTGTCATGCTCTCTCGCTTTAACACTTACTATATACAAGCGCGTGTCTATGTGCATGTGTGTGTGTGTTTGTAAGCAGCTGCGACTTTAAGTTTTTGTTTTTGCTTCTGCTGCTAATTCGCTTCCAGCTGTGTGCTTGTATCTATGTATGTGTATGCATGTATGTGTGAGTTTATGCTTGTATGTATGTATATATGTCTGTGTGTATATATGTATGTATGTATATTTTAGAGATACTTTGACCTTTTTTTCACATTAAGAAGACTTTGAGCTGCTGTTGTTGTTGTTGCTTCTGCTGCTGCTGCTGTTGTTATTGTTGTTGTAATTGTTTTTGCTGCTGTTGCTATTTGCCGTTGCAGCCGCAAAGAGATCATTGCAGATTATACTGCCACGTTATGTACCACATACATACATACATATGTATGTATGTACATACATACACATACATATGTATGTATGTATGTATAATTTATCTTTGCGCGTACATACATACATATGTATGTATGTACATATGTATGTATACATATTTTCGTCTCTGTCGCTGCCCATTTATGACTTCATTTGTTGCCTTGTCTATGGATTTTATTTTCATTATTATTTTTTTCTTTTATAATTTATTTTTATTTTTTGCAGTCTCGCTGCGATTTTGTATATACAAATTTCTACATACAATGTATGCACGTACATACATAAACATATACAGTAAATACTCGCAAAATATTTACAAAAAATAAAAATTAAATCAAATATTTTTTCAAGTCAATTTCAAAATTCTTTCAAAAATTCTGCATAAATTCTTTGCCTCAAATTGTCAAAAAAAAAAAAGAAATTCTTAAAATTTTCATAAAAATTCTTTCGCTTTATTTTTAAACATTCCTATAAGAATTTTAATATAAAATTTTCATTTACATTTTATTTATTATGTTTATAATAATTTGTTTTTTTTTTCAATTTTTTTCTTTTATAACTGTTAACTTTTGCCTAAAATCTGGTTAGAAAATTGTAAATCTAATACTTAATCAAAATAAACATGCACAAACATGTTTAAGTGCAATAGAACATTTCACCAGCTGCATACATACATAGCTGTACATAGCTTAACTTTCACAACTTTTCTAACAATTGCAATTTTATTTATTTCTCTTTTGTCAAAGCTCTAATAGATCCTCAGCGACATGTCGAATCGTGTCATTTAACGCCGTATCGTGTCTATTAACATTTTACTTTCACCTGTTCTCTTTTGAAATTTATTTTTATAACTTTTTCTGACATCTTTAACATAAGATTCTAATTATCGCGTGCTCACTGTATATATAATTTTTATGTGTAATAAAGAAAGAAGTGAACGAGGGGGGAGCAAACATTTTCAAGAGTCCTGCTTTTCTTCCTCTATTTCTTTTATGCTATTTCCATTTCTTTCCTGTACTTCTTGCTCACTCTCTCTCTCTCATCCCCAGTATACATACATATGTATATAGTACATATGTACATAGCATATGTACATAGTACATATGTATGTATGTATGTTTGTAGCATTGTATCTTAGTTCCGGTTCAACGGACTCTTTTTCTGGCACTTTACCAAAAACAACAACAACAACAAAAAGTGGCAACGCTTTTGTTCACGCTCTATCTCTCTCACTCACTCACACACTAACTCTCGTTGCCTGCTTGTCTGTCTGCCTGTCTGGCTATTTGTCTATCTCGCTCACACGGCGCCTCGCAAATTTTGTATTTCAAATTTTTCTTCATTCTTTCATTGTACAACATTTTCTTTTCATTGTTGCATTTTCACTTTGACTTTGTCTTTTTCTACACAAAACAAAAACTCAAAATAAATCAATTTCAAAAATTATTTTCATAATTTTTTTTTTTATATGTGTGTGTGTGTGTGTGTACATATTTATGTGGCAAAATATTGCATGAATAATTAAGTTGCATGCACCATTAGATACATAATAACTTTGCTTACGGTGCACACTCAATAAAGTGAACAATTTCTTGTATAAATTTGCACGCAAAATTGTGAAAATCATTTTTCACAAGAATCCCAATGTCATGAATTATTTATGATGATTGCATATTATCGATGCTACACTGTACATACATACATACATATGTACATATGTATGTGCATATAAATATGAACACTTGCGCTCTCTCTCACTCTCTCATTCTCTCCCTCTATTTCTCTTTACCTCTACATGTATGTACGTATGTATGTACACTCAACAGAACAAATCTGTGTACACCGAGAAAAAAAATTGGAATTAAAATTTCAAACGCAAGTTTCTCAGCTATTTATATGTATTTTTAACTATTATTATTTTTAATATTTTATTTTTTTTTTTCAGAATTGTTTTTATACTCCAAAAATAGCAGACGCAAAAGTCCGTATACACCTTACTTTAACCTACATACATATAATGGATATTATATCTTTTTTAGTATCTTGTTGGGTATCTTCCGCCTCTATGCAACACTTCATTAAGTTGTTTTGGCATCGAATTTACAAGTTTCATTGTTTCCTCTGTTGTAATTTTGAACCATTCCTTCACTATTACCTCCTTGAGATTTTTCATTGAAGTTAATGTATGTTTCCGGATTTTTCTTTCGAGAAGATCCCACAAATGTTCAATAGGATTCAGATCTGGACTCTGTGCAGGTGATCGCAGCTGATTTTTAACATTATAGAGCAGCCAAAGCCTTGTATTATGTGTCGTATGATTTGGGTCATCGTCTTGTTGGAACCAAAATTCACGATGAAGCCCCAATTTTTCAACACTCTGTTTTAAATTGTTATCCAAAATGTTTACATAAGCATCTTCATCCATAACTGTATCAATAAATTGAATGTCTCCCACACCGCTGGCTGCCATACAGCCCCACACCATTATGCCGCTTCCTTCGTGTTCAACAGTGCTGACTTCTCCGTTTTTCCTCCATACCCAAACTTTTCCTTTGTTACAAAAGACGCAAAATTTGCTAACGCCTGAGAATATAACTTGATTCCAGAAGTCAGTGGACTTTGAAATAAAGTCATGTGCAAAAGATAGACGCTTTTGCCTATGGACTTCTGAAATCAGAGGGTTTTTACGAGCGACTCTATAATTGTAGCCAGCGTTTTTTATGACACGGCGTACTGTATCGAGCGAAACCGCTTTGGAAAAACTATCTTCAATGTGGAGCTGTACTTCATGGGCAGTCATCCAGGGATTATGTCGAATAGCCTTAATAATAGCATTTTGTTCGCGCTTCGTTAGCAACGGCGGTCGGCCAGATCGAGCCTTTGGCAATATACTGCCGGTAAAATTATAATGATTGATTATTTTTTGAATGGAGGCGTGACATCTTCCAATTATGGCACCAATCTGTCTATAAGATTTTCCATGTAAAAATAATTTTAAAATGATTTTTCGCTCCGCAATAGAAATTTCTGCACGTCTGTTCTCCATGGTGTACATCTTGAAAATGTGATGCAAAAACTGAAAATCAATTAATTATAAAAGAAACAGTTGCCTAAGCATCGGCGCCTGGAAGTCTGACTATAATCCGAAATATTTCCATTTCAGCGCAGGTAAAAGAACTGTATACAGACTTTTGCGTGTATCTATTTTTGTGATTTTCATTTTTTTTTTTTTCGCTGTATATAGATTTTTGCTATTGTGTGTATGTATTTATGTATGTATGTATGTATGTATGTATGTATGTATGTATGTATGTATGTCTGTATTTGCGTTTGATATTTGATGTTCATATATTTTTTTTTTGGTGTATACAGATTTGTGCTGCTAAGTGTAACTAAACCTTGCAAGTGTATAAATATCTTCGGCGCGTTTCGAAGTTCGGATTTTGCTTCGTTGTTTTTTTTTTTTTACTTACTCAAATAAAAAGAAAAGCAATACAAGTCCATGTCACATTGAGATTTAATCAGAAACAATAAAATAAGTAACACATAAGATATGTATGATCATTTATTGATCACCACCAGATTCACCATTTTTCAAGACATCAAAATATGATCCCTTCATTTGTTCATCTGGTTTTATATCAAAAATTGCAGTTAATTTATCAGCAATAATTTGTCCTTCTTCTACAGTTTGATCTGGCTTTAGGCATACTTCAAATTCCATAAAATATCCCAAATCCTTAACATTATCCATATGATAACGTCTTTTGTTAGAGGTGGCTGCGGATCTGAGGTCAATCAACGTTACGTACCGGCTTTTGGAAACCTGTGAATTTATTTTTATTTACTGTTCACAGCATATATATGTATGTATGTACATACATACATACATGCATAAATATACATGTACAAGCATATGTATGTATGTATGTACATAAACATGGTTAAAGAACAGTTGTGCTCAATTTAAAAGTCGCAAATTCAGTGAAAGTCTTGCAATTAATTTTATGAACTAGTTGTTTATAGAGCAGAAATACATATATATACATATGTATGTATATGCATACATACATGCATATATATTTAAACATATCTTTAAAATAATATATTTTATTACGCAATTGCTTTGACATTTTAGCCAATGCTTTAATTTTCCTTTAAAATTCATTTTTTTTCATGCTGAAAATTTGATTTTGAATTTTGGTGCAAAAGTGTGTACACATCAACGTACATGTGCAAATTCAAATAAATACACAGCGTGTACACATTGACTTACATGTATAAATTCAAATAAATAAACAGTAAGCACACATTGACTTACATGTTCAAATATACAAATATATAAACAGTGTATACACAAAAAGTTTACTAAAATAGTTTAAAATAGTCAGCTGTAATAACGATAGTAAAAAGCGCGCGTATTGCGAATATAGAACAACACTTGACCAAAAAGCACAACACGCGAGAGTTGACAATTTTACAAGCTAAAATTATAAATTCTTTTTTTTTTGGGTAAATAAATGCAATTGAAAAATATATTAAACAATACAAATAAACTAATAACACATATAAAATTAACTAAATATATAAGGCATATAAACAACGATATGGCTGAAAATCTTGATGAACGTAATGTGGAGATAAAGGCGCGCATTCCCGGTGGCCTTGAGGAGTTTAAACGTCGCATTGAAATTGCTAAAAAATTAACAAATAGCGATGGTGAAATTATTACACAACGTGATGTATTCTTCATTTCACCAAACGGTGGCCGCTTAAAGTTACGTTATCTACATCCCCCGGCACGCTCTCAGCTTGTCTTCTACGATAGACCCGATATCCTTGGCCCAAAATTATCAAAATTCACCAAAGTTGAAGTTGATGAGCCAGATGTATTAGAGCGCATATTGCAACAATCGAATGGTAAATTAGGCATCTTGGCTAAAGAACGTCTGCTATTTCTATATGAACAGACACGCATACATATGGATAATGTTAAGGATTTGGGATATTTTATGGAATTTGAAGTATGCCTAAAGCCAGATCAAACTGTAGAAGAAGGACAAATTATTGCTGATAAATTAACTGCAATTTTTGATATAAAACCAGATGAACAAATGAAGGGATCATATTTTGATGTCTTGAAAAATGGTGAATCTGGTGGTGATCAATAAATGATCATACATATCTTATGTGTTACTTATTTTATTGTTTCTGATTAAATCTCAATGTGACATGGACTTGTATTGCTTTTCTTTTTATTTGAGTAAGTAAAAAAAAAAAAACAACGAAGCAAAATCCGAACTTCGAAACGCGCCGAAGATATTTATACACTTGCAAGGTTTAGTTACACTTAGCAGCACAAATCTGTATACACCAAAAAAAAAATATATGAACATCAAATATCAAACGCAAATACAGACATACATACATACATACATACATACATACATACATACATACATACATAAATACATACACACAATAGCAAAAATCTATATACAGCGAAAAAAAAAAAATGAAAATCACAAAAATAGATACACGCAAAAGTCTGTATACAGTTCTTTTACCTGCGCTGAAATGGAAATATTTCGGATTATAGTCAGACTTCCAGGCGCCGATGCTTAGGCAACTGTTTCTTTTATAATTAATTGATTTTCAGTTTTTGCATCACATTTTCAAGATGTACACCATGGAGAACAGACGTGCAGAAATTTCTATTGCGGAGCGAAAAATCATTTTAAAATTATTTTTACATGGAAAATCTTATAGACAGATTGGTGCCATAATTGGAAGATGTCACGCCTCCATTCAAAAAATAATCAATCATTATAATTTTACCGGCAGTATATTGCCAAAGGCTCGATCTGGCCGACCGCCGTTGCTAACGAAGCGCGAACAAAATGCTATTATTAAGGCTATTCGACATAATCCCTGGATGACTGCCCATGAAGTACAGCTCCACATTGAAGATAGTTTTTCCAAAGCGGTTTCGCTCGATACAGTACGCCGTGTCATAAAAAACGCTGGCTACAATTATAGAGTCGCTCGTAAAAACCCTCTGATTTCAGAAGTCCATAGGCAAAAGCGTCTATCTTTTGCACATGACTTTATTTCAAAGTCCACTGACTTCTGGAATCAAGTTATATTCTCAGGCGTTAGCAAATTTTGCGTCTTTTGTAACAAAGGAAAAGTTTGGGTATGGAGGAAAAACGGAGAAGTCAGCACTGTTGAACACGAAGGAAGCGGCATAATGGTGTGGGGCTGTATGGCAGCCAGCGGTGTGGGAGACATTCAATTTATTGATACAGTTATGGATGAAGATGCTTATGTAAACATTTTGGATAACAATTTAAAACAGAGTGTTGAAAAATTGGGGCTTCATCGTGAATTTTGGTTCCAACAAGACGATGACCCAAATCATACGACACATAATACAAGGCTTTGGCTGCTCTATAATGTTAAAAATCAGCTGCGATCACCTGCACAGAGTCCAGATCTCAATCCTATTGAACATTTGTGGGATCTTCTCGAAAGAAAAATCCGGAAACATACATTAACTTCAATGAAAAATCTCAAGGAGGTAATAGTGAAGGAATGGTTCAAAATTACAACAGAGAAAACAATGAAACTTGTAAATTCGATGCCAAAACAACTTAATGAAGTGTTGCATAGAGGGGGAAGATACCCAACAAGTTACTAAAAAAGATATAATATCCATTATATGTAGATTAAAGTAAGGTGTATACGGACTTTTGCGTCTGCTATTTTTGGAGTATAAAAACAATTCTGAAAAAAAATATATAAAATATTAAAAATAATAATAGTTAAAAATACATATAAATAGCTGAGAAATTTGCGCTTGAAATTTGATTTTAATTTTTTTTTTCGGTGTATATAGATTTGTGCTGTTGTGTGTATGATGATATAGTGGTCTGATTTGAACATTTATGTTGTTCAAAAAATTTTATACTTTAATTTTCAGACGCCTTTCGAAAGAAACAAAATTTTTTTTTTTTTTTATATAAAAAGTGAGTTTTCAGATAATTGTTCCTATTTTATATAGTGTTTCGATATTGATCAAATTTGGCTGATTTGTACTTTGCATTATTAAACGAAAAATTCTGTAAGTTTCAAGCAGATAGCTAAACTAACAAAAAAATAAATAAATAAATAAATCTTCATACAATAACTTAATTTTCAACCAATTGTTTCTATAGCAGCTATATAATTTAGTGTTACGATGCATCCTGTTTCGACCTTGGGTTATAAGAAATGTCTATCAAGTTGTATACATAAAACTAAAAAGAAAAACTTGAATAGAGCCATGTGCAGATTTGAGCTGCTGATCATAAAGATATATGTTATATATGCTTAAAGCTGATCTGTCATTTCTTCTAGAATTATTTATAGATGTCTGCTCAAAATGTAATTACATATGTATATTCTTAGAAGTTTATAAACTTTTGATTGCCAGTGCTTGATAAAATCGAAAAAAAAATATATATATATATCTACAGTAGATTCCGCTTATAGTGACTTTCAAGGGACCTACGATTTTACGTCGTTATGCCCGGAAGATGCACTAACCGAAAGTAGTTTGTATGTATAATTTTGCATGGGGACCAATCAAGCAACGAGTTGTAGTCGCAGTAACCGGACGGACGCTTTAAGCAGAGTCGTTATAACCGGATTCTACTGTATATATATATATATTTATGAATATGTACAATAAAATATATATATAGCGCAGATATATATGTTTATTTAAATAAATATACAGCATAATTAATAATATATATATAGTATTTATATATTTATATTTGTATTTCATTGTTTTATTTATTAGAATGTTTTTTTTTTTTTTATTTTTTTTTTTGCAGTAGCTGCCAAAACTTTTTAAATATAATTTCGAATACTTTTTGGCAAAAATTGAAGTTGAATTAAAATTTTTGCAGAGACATACATAAAATTAGTTATAATAATAATATATTTTATATATTTACAATTATAATTGAGAGTTCTATGAACGCACGATTTGGTCAAAACATATATGTATAAAAAAAAATTAAAAGTTAGATCAAAAAATAAAAAATTAATTTTTATTTTTTAACTTACAAATAAATGCAAAATTGGTTAAAAAGAAAAACGCAAGAAAAATAAAATATTTTAGGCAGTTGAAAAGGCAGAGTTTCAAAATTATAGGAAAAAAAGAAAACAATTTTAATAAACTTAAAAATTAATGATTGAAAAAAAATAATAATAATGTGCAGATTTTTTTTTTTAACTTCTTAGTAGATCTATAAAGATAATAATAATGCTGCCATTTTTAATGGTGTTCTTTTTTTTTTTTTGTTTTATCAGCTTACGATTACATTACACGATGTTGAATAAGATTTTGTAGATATATATGTATATAGATATATATATATATATATTTACATATATAGTATGATTTTTGTATTGTTAACGAAACTGTGCAGAAATCTTTATATATATATATATATATAAAGAATTTTGTTTACAGAGAAGAAAATTTTGACTGTTTTTTTTTTTTTTTTTTGAGCTGTTGTGTATGAGTTTGTTTGTGTGTATGCGTGTGTATCTATATATAGAGCAGTATGTGCATTATCATTATCTTGCAATTAAAGTGCTTAATGTATATAATATATATATATATATATATATATATATATTGGGCATTATTTGAAAATGTTATATGCCAAATATATTTTAGCAATAGGAACCAATGAGACTGATGGACATGGACTCTGAAATAGGATCTGGCGCTGATATTGGTTTCCAGTATAACCAATTATAATTAACTGAAAAGAAAAAGAACAATCAAAAATGTAATAAAAAAAAAGAAAGAAAAAAAAAATATTGCAGATACTTACGCACTAAAGATTGTGTCAAACGTATGGAAAGTGTGCGACAACGTTGACGACATTCACTGGTTGGACGCAATATGATGAAACGTGTACCAACAGCTTGATGTACATATACATTTGGACATTCAGTTTCTGGTAATGTATATGCTGGCGCTTGTGCTGTATCTATTGCCATATAACGTTCCAATGCAACGCCCATGCTTGGTAAACGCATTGGACGTGAAAATATTGGACGTAATAAACGTGCCGGCAACATGCGATTACAGCGCCAAAGATTATGTGTTGTATGTTGCTTGGACTTAATATTGTTGTCAATGCTGCCAGTTTTGCTAGTGCTGCTGCTGCTGCTGTCACTGTCACTGCCGCTGCCACTATCACTGTCAGTACTACTAATACTATTACTATTACTATTACTATTAATATTACTACTACTACTATTAAATTGGCCAAAGAGATCTTCAAGATTGTGTACAGCTTGATGCGTGGAATGTACACGATAAGCATCACGTTGAAATATTTTTAAATTATTTGCATAAATCTTATAAAAATCTGCTAAATCAAATACAACATCTTGATTACTGCTAAACGTATACGGCGTATGATCTGTTGGCCTACGACATTGTTGTAACAATGCTAAACGTTTATATGCTGCCAATGTGTTAGCTGTTGTTGTAATATTGAGCAATTGTTGTTGTTCATCATCAGTTGAATGATTAACATCAGCTGCTGCTGCTGCTGCTGTTGATTCCGTTGTATAAAGTTCAGCACATTTATCACTTTCTAGCCAAACATTTTCAACATTTGCACATGGTCCACAACTGAGATCTTCAACTTGAAAAAATGGATTACCCATTAAACATGATTCATCATATAATTCGGTAAGTCGTGGAAAACGTTGTATTAATGGCATTGTCATGCGGCGCCACATACGCATACCGGGATATACTAAGGATTGTACCATTCGGGCATTATTAGCACCATTTGTTGTCTCATAGCGATAGGCAACGATACAGAGTGACATTAATGTTAAATAAAATAACCAACATAATATTTTACGTCGTCTATCGAGAAAATGATGTAGTACCTCTAATTTAAGATATGCCATCACTGGTGGTGTTGTTGTTGTTGTTGTTACTGCTGCTGTTGCATTTATTGTTGTTGCTGTTGTTGATGATGATGATGATGGGCTGCGCTGTTGAAAATATTGCAAGATCACATAATTATCAAAGCTTAGCGGCCGTATACCATAATTTGCTTCGGCAAGTTGACGCAATTGTCGCATTACATTTGTATAGCGTTGCAATAATTGTTGACGATTTAAATCAACGAAATTCAAATCGATATCAAAATCCTCCATTATCGTACGATGCGGATTGCGGGTGTTTGACCCCCCCGCCCACTTAACGTCGCTTGCAATTTTGCACAATGCGACGCACTTTGCGTTTTTGTTTTTGTTCTCCCGTAATTCTGCTTATAACTTTTTTTTTTCACTTGCTCTGTATGTTTTCTAGTGACTATTGCTTTATTTTTTCATTTCTTATTTTATTTGTAGTTGTTTTTTTTTTGTTATTGCTTCGTGTTTTTTTTGTTTCTTTTATTTATTTACATTGCAACTTTATGCGTTTTTGTTGTTGTTTGTATATTTGGCTGCTATGACTTAATTTTGCCAATTTTATTATATGTTATTATGGTCACCCTAATAAATTCATTTCACAATATGGCGGTGCAATGTATACCTATATTTTTATAAATACGCGCTACCTCGAATTTTCTTTCTTTTTTTTAGAAGCGTAGTTAATATAAGTTTAAATTTAGTTTTATATTATTATTTAAAAAAAAATAAATAAATTTCAACAAATTGAATTGCTATGAAAACTATAGACATGAGCAACCGATAGTTTTGTTTAATGTCATAACTGGCAGCTTTTGTATGAGACTCATAACGATATTTAACGCGCGCTTTGCATACTCATTACAATAAAAAACGCAATAGCGACGCATCGTGAATCTTATTTATCATTTAATTATTCAATTGCAAATTGTAAAGTGAATAAATATAAAAAAAAATAAAAATGAATGTACCGTTTGAGTCACGAACAGTTGTCAATGGTGGCATGCTTAAACAATTCGCTGGACAAGCAATTAGCATTATGGTACAAGTGGAAAGTGTTGCCGGCACAACGCTCATTGCCAATAGCACAGATAAACATAAGCTGCGCATAAGTCTGCCCGGTGAATGTAATGCAGCTGAAGGTGCTTGGGTTGAAGTAATTGGTGTAGCTGGAACAAGTGATGCTATACGTGGCAAGGAGGTAAGTTATAAACATATATATATATATCTAATGCATATTAATTTGAATTTTTTTATTTTATTTTTAATAGGTTATAGAATTTGGCGGTGATAATAATGATGATTTTGATGCGGAAAGTTATAATACAATGGCGCAATTACTAAATAATGTGAAGAATTTTTATCGTTTTGGTTAGGCATAAAAATAATAATAATAATAATATAAAAATATCAGGTTTTTTTCTTTTTTTGTTCATTCAATATATTTATCATTTATTAATATAATAATAATCATAATAATAATAATAGTTGTATAAACACATGAATATATTTTAATATGTTAACGCTTTCACACACACACACTCACATATACATCTGCGCAGCAAAAAACATTCTTCAACTATTTCATTTAATTTAATATTATATATATATATTTGTATATTCGCATTAATTTTGTATTTGAAATAGCAAAAAAAAAAAAAAAAAGAAATTAAAAAAAAAAACCAGAGCGAAAATTTTTTTTTTTTTGTTAACTATGTAAATTCTGAATTTGTTGTTGTTTGTTAATATCAACAGCGAAAATAAGATTGAGGAAATAGCGAAAAGAAGAATATTGAAAATGTGAACGATAACAAGATTAAAGTTGAAGTTATAACAGAAGTATTTAATATTGTTTTTGTTGTTGTTGCTGTTGTTCTTTTCGATATATAATAATGATAATGATGATGATAATAAGGCAGCCCGAGGTTAAGTAAAGGCTACTGCAGCACAGCTGCATTTGCAACAACACTTGGATTATTAACAACTTCACCCAATGAATCTAAAACTTCTTTACGATAATCATCAAATTCACCATCAATTTCATTAATTGTTTGATCCTCAATAACATATAATGTGCAACCAGTTTCACGTATAAGTCGCTCATCATGAGATACAATAATGACGCCACCTTCATATTCATTAATTGCTTCAGCTAAGGCATCAATTGATTCAATATCTAAATTATTTGTCGGCTCATCCAATATAAGTACATCGGGTGCACTTAAACATAATTCAGCTAATGCAACACGCGCCTTTTGTCCACCCGATAAATCTTTCATTTTTATTGTATGCGCATGACTAACAAGTCCAAAGGAACCCAATGCTTTTCTAGCCTTTTCATGCGGTAAATTAAATAAACGTTGTAAATATTCGGCAGCTGATTCTTCAGCTGTTAAATGTTCACCCGAATGTTGATCAAAGCGTCCAACATGTAAACGATGATTTTTACGTTGTTCACCTTCCTGTGGCTCCAATTCACCCAATAATAATTTAAGAAACGTTGATTTGCCAACACCATTTGGTCCAACAATGGCAACACGACTGCTTAAATCGATACCAAAATCAGCTTTTATAAATAATGGCTTTTGTCCATTAAAGGCAAATGTTATATTATGTACACCCAAAATTGGTGGCTGTAATTGTGATGGTTCCGGGAAACGAAATTTTACAATATATTCTTTTGGACGTGCCAATAATTCTTGTGGTCCATCATCTTCATCTTGTTTCTGTTGTTTTGTTTTATTCTTTTCCTGTTTACGGGTTAATGATTCTTTTTGCTTTTTCTCAGCTGCCTTTTTCGATTGTCCATGGGCTTTGAGTTCACGTAAACGTTTCTCTTGTTTCTCATATTCTTTAATCATTTCACGACGTTTCTGTACAAACATTTTCTTAAACATTGAATAATTACCTTTATAATATTGCAATTTCTTTTGATCCAAATGTATTATTTCATTGCATACATTATCCAAGAAACTTTGATCGTGACTCACTATCAATAATGTCTTCTTCCAACCTTGTAAATAATTATCCAACCAGATGACAGCATTTAAATCTAAATGATTTGTCGGCTCATCAAGCATTAAAAGTGTTGGCTCCAAATATAATGCACGTGCCAAGGATACACGCATACGCCAACCGCCAGAGAATTTATTTGTTGGACGATCTTGCATTTCTTTGCTAAAGCCAAGACCAGCTAAAATACGTCGGGCACGTGCTTCCGCTGAATATGCACCAATAGCTTTAAGTTCAGCAAATGTATCATTTAATTCTTCTTGTACGGTAAGATCACCGGCAGCAAATTGTTTTTCCAATTCTTCGCTTTTCTTTAACATCTCAGTGCGTTTAACGTCTGCTTCCAAAATTGTTTCAATTGCCGTTTTATCGGTGGCAACAACTTCCTGTTCACAGAGTAAAACATCAATATTTGGTGGTATGGCAAATGCACGTGTGGCAATATGACGTAACAATGTTGTTTTACCATGTCCATTGGGACCAACGAGACCATAACGACGTCCATGTGCAATTAATAGATTTGCATTCACAAAAAGATCATTACCTGTAGCGAAAGAGACAAACAGAGACAGAGAGAGAAGAGAGAGAGAGAGAGAGAGAAAGAATGTGTATGTTGAGGGAGTGGCATCAGATGGAAAGAGAGGGGGGAATACTTACCTTTAGCTGATATTGTGAAATTCTCAATTTTAATATCGACCGCATGCTCAAGTGCTGCCTGTTGTCCAGCACTTTTTTGCACTTGCGACATGGTGAAATTATTATCCAAATCTGAGTGTCCGGTGCCGCCTTTCTTAGTCATCAATTCCATTTGTCGTTCATATTCTTGTTGTTTCTTTTGTTTCTTTTTCTCTTTATGCGTGATTTTCTTTTCCTTCTCCTTTTCCTGCTCCTTATCGTTGTCCTTTTCCGCTACATCTTCCGTTGGCTCCAATTCAGCTTCAGCTACAGGTGCAGGCACAGTTTCAGGCTCAGGCGCAGGCACAGGAGCAGCTTCAGGCGCAGGCACAGGAGCAACTTCAGGCACAGGCACAGCTTCAGGCACAGGTGCAGGCGCAGCTTTGGGCTCTGCTTTAACTTCCTCTTGCAATGTTACTTGAGCCAATTTTTCTTGCACGTCAACGTCATCTTCGTCGTCATCAATGTCAACGTCATCATCAACATCAACATCATCATCATCATCATCATCATCGCTCATTGCATATTTGTTCTTTTGCTCTTTCTGTTGCTTTTGTTTTGATTTCTTTGATGCTGGCTTTATCACTTCCTCCTCCGAGTCATCATTCTTTTCCTGCTCATCATCATCATTATCATCATCATCATCATCGTCGCTCATTGCAAATTTATTCTTCAATTGTTGTTGTTGTTGCTTCTTTTTAGATTTCTTGCTGACTGGTTTTATGGACTGCACTACATCAAGATCATCATCATCATTATCATCATTATCACTGAAACCATCATTAGCTGCTTTCTTTTTATTATTCTTTTTACTTTTCTTGCTCTGTTGCTGCTGTTGCTGCTTTTTGGCTATGGGCGCCGCCGTCTCCTCATCGGATGCAGTTTCAACCAATTTTGTTGATTTCTGTGGCTGCTGCACTTCATCATCGTCATCACCATCACTCCATTTATCGTTACCTTTCTTTCCCTTTTTACCCTTTTTCGTAGCTTTCTTTTGCTGCTGCTGTTGCTTACTTTGCGATGACTTGACACTTTCAAGATCATCGATCAACTTGTTGCTAGCTAGGGATTCATTTTCACTAGAATCACCGCCGCCACCGCCAGCGCCAGCGCCAGCACGTTTTCCTTTCTTACCCTTTTTGGGGGCCGATTTCTTTTCATTGACATTCACTTTCTCCGGCAATTGCTGTTGCTCGTCATCATCATTATCGAAGCGTTCCTTCTTCTTACCTTTCGCTTTCGACATTTTCTATATATGTATTTTAGAAAGGACTAGAAAAACTGAAGAAAAAAAATTGCCAAAGAGTTAATTTAATTGCTTTATGTGCTCTTTTCTTTTCTTTTTTAGCAGTTTTGTTATTGCGCTGCTGTTGCTGCTGCGGCGGCGGCTTTCACGTGCACAGCTGGCAAATGTGGGAGCTAGATGTAGAAGAATATGAAGAAGTAGAAGAAGCAGAACAAGAGACGTGTAAATGTATGCTTGTGTGTGTGTGTGTATGTGTGACTGTGTGTAGTGTCTGTGTGCTACTATTGCTGCGTGCGTGCTTGCTTGGGTGACTGTGTGTGTGAGTATTGTATGCAATGGAAATATTATCGAAATCGTGATGTCATCGTTCAGAACTAGTTCATGTGTGAACAACGCTAATTGAACTAAACACTTTGCAATACAAAATTACTTAAGAATTTTTATAAAAATATAATTACATTTCATATAGTTTATGAATATATAATAATGTTTTTTTTTTGTTTATTTTTTCTCTATACAATAACTAACACAATTTTTATTATAAAAAAAATTCTTGCCGAACTTTGCGCTCTTGTCAAATTTGTAACGAAATGAACATTTTTGTAGTTCGATAGAAATCTATAATGTTGTATATCGATACATCGATATTTATGATATGAACAATAATTTTTTTTTTTTTTTGCCACAAATGTCGCCGAGCTACATAATTGTTTAATAAACAATTAATCACAAATATAAACAAAATAGTGAAATTAGTGCGTGTGATATTTAACATAATTGTAACTTGATTTTCTCATTGATTTTGTTATTATCTGCTCATAACTGTGCGTGGAAATCAACAAAAAACAAAAACAACAACGAATAACAATAATAACACCAACAACAACAATAACATTAGCAGCAGCAAAGCAACAACAACAACAACAACAAGAATAACAACTACAACAACTACAACTAGAGCCACAACGCAAAGGAGATTGAGATTCGCAACGCAATCAAAGAAAAAAAAAAAAAAATATAGACGAAAAAAAAATTCCACAAAACGGAAAATAACATACGCTGCTGCGTGAGAGAGACTGTGTATGTGTGTGTGTGTGTATGAATAGTGAGGGAGGGGGGCCGCTGCGCACATAGCCCAAAGGTGGTTAACAGCAGCAGCAAAAAAAAAAAATAGCAACAACAACAAGAACAAGCAAGACCTTGAAAAAAAAAAACTTTAAAGAAATAGCAACAAAATACTCTCAAAATATTAACAAAATAAGCAAACAGAGCTACTAGCTGAGCGCTGAGAGTCGAAACGGCGACGACAAACGGCAAGCAGCGACGGCGACGAAAGAGACGGCAGCGGCCGCTAAGTTATGGAGAGTGACAATTTTCCGTAGCGCGCCAATTAATAATAAAAAAAAGGAAAAGAAAAGGAAAAACAAATGCATGAAGAATATCGAATTCGATATCGAATTCGAAAAACGTGAGAATTAAAATCAGCTAACGCGATATTACAGTGAAAGAAAACAAAAAATAAAATAAAATAAAATAAAAATAATAACAGCAGCAGCGGCAGAAGCAGCAGCAGCAGTAGCAGAATAAGCAGCGCCAGCGCCAGCAGCAGCAGTATAAGCAGCGCCAACAGCAGCAGTATAAGCAGCGCCCACACACACACGCCCATCACATATATACGCATACACACATACATAACGATAATAATAATAATAATAAGAATAATAATAATAATAATAATAGTTAAATAACAACAACGTGCACTATGGCAGCAATAGTCGCAGCTAATGCCGTCAATGGAAGCAGCGCTACTGGCAGCGGCAACGGCTGCGTCGCAGTTATGACAGCAGCAGCAGCAGCAGCGGCAGCGGCAGCCGATGCTGAATCAATTGATGTTAACGGCACATCAAATGGCAGAGAAGCACGTAATTTAGCCGAAAAGCAGCGACGTGATAAATTAAATGCAAGCATACAAGAATTAGCCACAATGGTGCCACATGCAGCTGAATCAACGAGAAGACTTGATAAAACTGCCGTTTTACGTTTTGCCACGCATGGATTACGATTGCAATATGTATTTGGTAAATCGGCAACGCGACGTCGTCGTAAATCAAATCTTAAAATGCCCAATGGTAATAGCAATAATAATAATAATATTGCTAATGTTAATGCTAATGCTAATGCTAACAATGTTATCGATAACAATAATGCAATGGATTGTGGTGCAATGATTGGTGATGCTACAATGCCAGAATTGACAGATCGTTTAATGCAATTATTGGATAGTTTCTTTTTAACATTAACATGCAATGGACAAATAGTTTTAGTATCTGGAAGTGTTGAACAATTATTGGGACATTGCCAATCGGATTTATATGGTCAGAATCTATTGCAGATAACACATCCGGATGATCAAGCTATATTGCGACAACAATTGATACCGCGTGACATTGAAACATTATTTTATCAGCAGCGACGACATCATAAGAAACAAAATCAATCACAATCCCAATCCCAATCCCAATCCCGTTCACATTCAGCATCAGCTAGTGATGATGATGATGATAATGATGATAATGATAATGATAATGATGATGATCATGTTGATGATCATAATGATCATGTTGAACGACAACTAGAACAACATAATTTACATAATAGTGTTGATAATGATAATGATAATAATAATGAAAATACAAAATGTACACGTAAACGACATGAACGTGCACGCACACGCACACGTACACGCACACGCACACCCAGCCCACAAACAATTGCACATCTGTCAGCCATCGATGAAAGTTTACGCAGCGATCGTCGCTGCTTCACTGTCCGACTGGCTCGTGCTTCGACGCGTGCTGAGGCAACTCGTCAATATGCAGTTGTTAAAATTGATGGTTGCTTTCGACGTAGCGATTCATCGGTGACGGGTGGCGCGGCAGCACATTACCCAATCGTATCACAGCTGATAAGACGTTCGCGTAATAATAATATTTTAGCAGCAGCAGCAGCAGCAGCGGCAGCAGCAGCAGCGTCGTCGTCGTCAAATTCACCAACGTCAGCGTCAGCGCCAACGTCAGCAGCTGCTAATGCTGCTGCTGCTGCGGCCGCTGCTGCTGCTTGCCTGCCACAACATGATGCTATCGCACAGGCAGCATTACATGGCATCAGTGGCAATGATATTGTACTTGTTGCAATGGCGCGTGTTACACGTGAGAATCCCAATAATTTGAGTGTATTGTGCCGTCAACCAGAGCCATATCAGCTGGAATATCAAACACGGCATCTTATCGATGGCAGCATTATCGATTGTGATCAGCGTATTGGCATTGTAGCTGGATATATGAAGGATGAGGTGAGTTTAGAGTTTAGATAACATATTGATAAGATGTCGATAATATATCGATAAGACGTTGATAACAGATCGATAAGACGTTGATAACAGATCGATAAGACGTTGATAGCATATCGATAATACGTCGATAACAGATCGACAAGACATCGATAACAGATCGACAAGACATCGATAACAGATCGACAAGACATCGATAGCATATCGGGCATTTATAAATCACATATCGATGACACTTCGATAAATTATCGATGACACTTCGATAAATTACCGATAACTTATCGATAACTTATCGATAACTATCAACATCAAATTAAGTGAAAATTTCAACAAGCAAAATTGATTGATTGATTGATTTCTTTTTTTGCATTTTCTTTCCATTTTTTTTAGGTGCGCAATTTAAGTCCATTTAGTTTCATGCATCTGGATGATGTACGTTGGGTAATCGTTGCATTGCGACAAATGTATGATTGCAATCGTGATTATGGTGAAAGTTGTTATCGATTATTATCACGTAATGGACATTTCATATACCTGCAATCGAAAGGTTTCCTTGAGATCGATAAAAGTAGCAATAAAGTTCATTCATTTCGATGTGTAAATACACTGCTCGATGAACAGGCCGGTAAACGTAAAGTGCAAGAGATGAAAAATAAATTTTCAACAATTATTAAAGCTGATATACCAACGCATACTAGTCCCGATTTGCCAGCATCACGTGCACCACAACAATTGGAACGTATTGTACTTTATCTTATTGAGAATTTACAAAAAACTGCCGATGGTAATGAAAATGCAAATGCTAATGGAAATGGAAATCATCAACATTATCATCAACATCATCAACATCATCATCATAGTGGAAATCATGATAATGATATGATGATGATTGATGTTACAGATGATGCCTGCTGTAGTTCACCGGCATCAAGCAGTAATACAGCATTAACATTGGATGAACAGGCGCCATCGCCGATATCGATGTCAACGACAGCATTGGCATTAGTGCCGCCAGCAGCGAATCATGTGAAGCATTCAATATCGAAATCAGTAAATGTTGTCAATGTAACATCAGCGCGTAATCTACAGTACCAGCAACAGCAGCAACAACAGCAACAGCAACAACAGCAGAAACAAAAACAACAGCAGCAGCAGCAACAACGTATTGCTGCTGCATCTAGTGCTGGCGTTATACGTCAGACAAGCTGCGGTCAAAGTGATACTTCAACATTATCACCGGGCAGTGCCAGCAGCCTGGAGCTGCATGATGATGTCAATATGAATGCAACATCACCGCCAACAGTTGCTGCTGCTGCTACGCCGCGTGTCAGTGTCTTGCAAAGATTAATGTCAACGCCGCCTACAAAATCAACAGTGGCAACAACAGCAACAACATCATCATCATCATCATCATCATCATCAACAACATCAACAACAACAAAAACAACACCGCTGCATGCAGCATTATCGAATACTCTGCGAAATTTAGACACAAAATTGTTAACAATGGGCGAAGAGGCGCAACAACTTTATCAGCAACAGCAGCAGCAACGTAATACGCTGCTACCAAAATTTGAGCAACAAATGGATGCCATAATATTGGAACATAAAATGCAAAAGCGTTTATTGGTTAACATTAAAACTGAATATGAAGCAACAGCGACATCAACATCAACAGCGACAGCAACGCAAGCAGCAACAGCAACGCAAGCAGCAGCAGCAACGCAAGCAGCAACAGCAACGCAAGCAGCGACGACAATTTCAGTGATAACCAAACAGACGACAATGTCCAGTGAGAGCAGCAACAGCAGCAGCAGCCATAGCAGCAGCAGCAACAATAATTAGTGTGAATTAATGAATGCCAGTGTTGCAAAATGCTTGAATTTTCTTCTTTTTTTTTTTTAATATTTTATTGAACGGTTTTGCCTTTGTTTTTTTTTTATTTATTATTTTTTTATTGTTTTGTTAAGTCTAAAAATAGCTCAGTATTCAGTGCAAGCCTCTACCACTCCCACTTCCCAAACTACTACTACTACTACTACTACTACTACTACTACTACTACTACTACTACTACTAATAGCACATCTATTAACATTACGCAATACTGATCCTTAGTAAGTGCCACGCCCCAGTCTACACTATACTTCAATAATAACTCTTCACGACCCAGTGCGAAAAAGAGTACAAAGAAAAAAAAACAAAACACGAAATGATACAAAAAAAAAAAACAACAACAAAAAACACACATAAAATATTAAAAAGATAGAACGAACGAATATAAAAAAAACGCAATATGAAAAGAGATAGCGAGCAAGATAACGTTAGAGAAAGATAGACAGAGAAAAATAGAGAGAGAATGAGTTTAACAGAAATAGAAAAAAAAAATCAAATGATGACAAATGCAAAAAAAAAAAAAAAAACTATAAAAAAATTTTGTGCGACTGAAGAAGATAATATAATAAACTATATCTATAAATCGTCGATGTATATATAGATATATGCATATATCTATGTCTACTACAAACTATATAATATATATATATATATATATATATATATATATAGTATTATTAATACTCAATATACATAAAAACAATAAAAAAAAAAAATAGAAATAAAAATAGAAATGCAAATTAATCAGTCACTGGAGTTAGCTATAGCCACTGGATCACTGAGCTATATAATATGACAAGTGTTGTGTTATTAACATTAATTTTTTTTTTTTTTGTATATATTTTTTTTTTATAATTTTATTATTTAAAAAAGAAAAAAAAAAAAAAAAATTTCTTCAATGTCTCCACCAAGTTTGTTCAATAATGTTCATGATGTACATATATATATATATGTATGTATGTAAATTTATGTACGAATATATATGTAGATGTACGTATATATATATATATATATATATGTATATGTATATATTTTTGGCTTTTAGCCTGCCTTTAATTACCAAACTTCCTCAACGTATATACCCTGCTCCCCCCCCCTCCCGGCTACCTTCCTTCCTTCCTTTCCCCACAATTTCCCCTCCTTCTGCCCCCTCCTCCTTATTGTGTGCTATACTTGTTGCGGTTATTGTTTGTCCGTTCAATTAGCACATTTTGTTGCATAGCGAAATTTACTTTATATAATGTTAAATATATATATATATATCTGTCTATATACATATAGATATATTTATATATACATACATTTCTTCTAGTTATTATTAATAACATTTATTATTAGCTTATTTTATTATTATTATTATTATTATTAATTTTTTTTTTTCCTGCTAATTTGTTTGTAAATTTTATTTTTTTTTAACATTTAGATTTTGTTCTTTTGGTTTATCGTTTTCTATTATTATTATTCTTAATATTATTCATTCTGTAATTTTATTTTTATTTTTTGTTTCGTTTTTGTCTAGTGTGTAGTGTAAATTTTTTTAAATATTAAATATTATTTTTAAGCAAACAAAAGCGAAAAAACAAAAAAAAAAAAAGCGAAAGGAAAATTATTGTAAAATTGTTTCATTTCAACGAGTTGTGCTCTAAAAACACTTTTGGGTTAAAAATACAAAAAAAATAAATAAAAATAAATAAATAAATAATAATCGTATATATCGAAAATATATGCATCTGTATAAATTCTAAATGTTATTGTTAAGAAAAAAGAAAACAAAAAAAAAAGAAAAAAAAATCGTTTACATTTGTTTTATTTTACCAAAAAAAATTTCTATATAGTATTATTTCTATTTCAGATACAATTGAAAATTGACTAAGTTTTCTAGATGTTTACTTGAATTGAAACTACTGTGAATTTCAAGCAGTTTAGCTTAGGCAACAATTAGGGAAGCATTAGCAGCATGCTGAACATGTGAAATCCTTGCAGCCTTGAATATTATATAAAAAGTTTCTATAAAAGCTGCATTTTTGACCGATAGTTCCTATGACAGCTACATATATGATATAATAGTCAGATTATCGTTAAATTTAGCTGACATAATTAATCGATTAAATATTTATATTTATCGATATGCAAACCATTTACTTATCGATAATCGATTCATCCATTTATCGATTATCAATGAATGTGGTTATCGATTATCGATATATATATATATACTTTTCGACTATTAGCACTATAATATCTAAAATCGATATCTTAATTTATCGATAAATATTTAAATACTTATATTTATCGATATGCAAAACAATCTACTTATCGATAATCGATTCATCCATTTATCGATTATCAATGAATGTGGTTATCGATTATCGATATATATATATATACTTTTCGATTATCAGCACTATAATATCTAAAATCGATATCTTAATTTATCGATAAATATTTAAATACTTATATTTATTGATATGCAAAACAATCTACTTATCGATAATCGATTCATCCATTTATCGATTATCAATGAATGTGGTTATCGATTATCGATCTATATATATATACTTTTCGATTATCAGCACTATAATATCTAAAATCGATATGTTCATTTATCGATAATCGATACAAAGGAATATTAAACAAATATATTTGGTTTTACTTATGGAAAAAATTGAAGAAAATTAAGGAATTTCAGTAACAGTTGCCTGCTGGTATATTTTCCTGTTGCGCTTTTAGTGATAACATAATGCTTATGCGACGGTTCTTTTGGTCAAAATTCAGCAATTTCGGAACAAACTTTGCTGACACACGACTCATGCCCAAAACGTTTGACAAAAATTTCATGGCACGAGCCAAGCGATATACCGACATCTTCAGCAACTTCTCTGATATTGATTCGATGATTTTTCAAAACAATTTTCTTCATTGCTTGAACGTTTTCATCAGTTGTTGACGTGCTTGGGCGTCCAGAGCGAGGCTCGTCATTGGCATTTTCCCGGCCATCTTGGTAGAGCTTGTACCACTTGTAAACATTTTTTTTTTACTCAGAATAGTTTCTCCGTATGCCACTGTCAACATTTCAAGCATTTCGGAGCACTTCATTTTATTTTTTACACAAAATTTGATGTAAATCCTTTTATCCATGTTTTTCGATAGCAAAAATTCGCCGAGCACGCAAAACAACTTGTAATCTTTACGCTTCTCACAACCTTACACCTTACTTTTTGAACACACCTCGTATATATGATATCAGGGCAATACCAGCGGAGGCGTAATGAACATCCAAGAAGCGTTACTGTAATAGAAATATTCCAAACCCATATGCAATGCATTCAAATAAAAGATTTTTTCGATTATTTCATAAAATATAGACATGTTTATATATGCACATATATAGATATATATATATATATATATATAGTATATATATATATATATATATATATATATATATATATATTATATATATATGTATGTATGTATTTTTTTTTCATTTTTTTTTATGACATTTTGGAATGATTATTATGTATTACATAAGAGTTATGCATGTATATATGTATATATATATATATATATTTATGTATGTGTGTGTGTGTGTGTGTGTGTATGTATGTGTGTGTGTGTTTCAGTGGCACAGTCCACGAATTAAAACTAAGTGAAGTCTACGCATAAACTTGTTGTGTTTGTCTTTGTTTTTTTTTTTTAAATAGTTTTGATTTTTAATTTTTTTTTGTAAGTTTTGTTTTACATTTTTCTTTTACATATATATATATATATATATATGTTTGTGTGTGTGTACATATATATCTATATATATTCTTATCTTTTCAGATGTGGAGAGGAAAGTTTCAAAGTTAATCGCTACATAGGCACGTCAGTTCTATTTGTTGTTTGTTTTGTTTTGTTTTGTTTTCTCTTTTGTTTTTTTTGTTTTTTTTTTTTATTCTTTCTTTATGTTTACATGTTTCATTTTTTTTTTTTTCTTTTCGCTTATATATAATTTTGTTTTTTTTTTTTGATTATAATATTTATTTGTTATTGTTGTTGTTGTTTTTTATTTTATTCTTGCGTATTGCATACAAAAAGCTGAAGAAAAATTAACGTAAATCAAGTATACGGTATATATACTATAACTATAGAGATACATAGACATATATATATATATATATATATATTTTTTTTTTTTATCGATATCGATGTTCAGTATATTTAGTGTTATCGACTTTATCGATGTTAATGTTTTATATATAGCATCAGTGCTTATAGATTTCTCGATTATCAATTCATCGATTGTCAATTATCGATATATTCTCGATATATATATATATCGATTATCGATATATATATATATATATATATATTGATTATCGTACTTAATTATCAATAGATTGATTTACCGATAATTATCGATATACATATATATATATATATAGATATATATATCTAGTTTATGTGCAGTGCAGTAAAGTAGTCAGTATGGAGGGCGTGGCTATGTTTTATATTGTAGTATAGGCGCTATGTTATCGACATATGTTATATATGTTATCGATAGGTGTGTGTAGGTGTTGCATCTTTTTAGCTGTTGCATCTTTTTAGCTGTTACAATTTGAAATTGTAAGCATTACAATATATATATATATATATATATATATATATCGATAGTTATTTATAGCCATAAATGCAATTGAAAATCGACACAAATAATATGAATATATATGTATTTATATATATATATATATATATATGTATATGATGTATATATGTATGTATTTGAATGTCTATATAGTTATATAACTGTAAATAAATACAATGCTTAATAATATTAAATGTAATTTGAATGTTGCATGTTGCATGTTGTTGCTGTTGTCTTCATTTCATGTTACATTCATTTTTCTGCACTAAAATTTTTTATAAATAAAACATTGTTCGCAATTATGTCTTAAATGTGTATGTGAGTGCGTCTTTGTATGTGTGTGTGTGTGTGTGTGTGTGTGTGTTTTTTTCTTTTTTCTTGTTGTTTGTCTCTGTCTCTTACTTTTTCACTATAACTATCTCTGTCTCTCTGTATGTGGGGAATGCTAGGATATTTCTTAATAATTAAATATTTAAAATATATTAACAATTTCAACTATTGCACAATTAATATTAATAATAATAATAATAATATTAAAAATAATAATAATAATAATAAAAATAAAATTAATAATAATAAAAATAAAATTAATAATTATAAAAATAATAATAGAAAAAAAAAAATTGTTTTGTTTTGAAAACAAAAATAATACAGAAAATTTCAAAAATTTGTTGTTCGCGTTTTTTCTTTCTTTCTTTTTCTTCTCATTTGTTTGTTTTGCTGTTGTTGTTGTTGCTTTTACAGCTGCTGCTGCCGCTGCTCTTGTTGTTGTTAATTTAGTTTCTGTTGCATTTTTCATTTCATTTTTTTTTTTGTTCTTTTTGTTTGCCTTGTTTTTGCTTGTCGCCAGTTTCTTGTTAACATTTTGTTCTATTTTTGTTGTAGCATTTTTTTTTTTATTTTTTTTTTTTGTATATATAAATTTTTTTATCGTAAAAACTAAGCATAGGTGTTTTTTGTTTTATTTCTAAAAAATTATTTTTTTTTATAATAATAATAATATATAAATTATAATAATATTCACTAAAATCAAAATTCAGTACTTTAAAAAATTGCGCAAAAACAATTTTTATATTTTTAATAAAAAATTTAAAATTTATATAAAAAAAAAAAACAAAAAAATTATTAGAAATTAATTATATAGAAACATAGTTTGGAGGACAAAAAAAAATAAATAAATGAATTTGCAGTTAACAATAACCATTATTCATATTCACATTCACATTGACATTCACATTATTCAACATTCACATTCATAATTTTTTTTTTGTTGCATCAATTTTTTTTTTGTTTTTTTATAATAAATATTAGACAATTATATATATGTATGTATGTATGTGTGTGTGTGTGTGTGTATATATATATATAATTATATATTTGTATATTATTAACTAATAGCGGCGCCAGTTTATATATATATATATATATATATATTTATTTTCTTTTTTTAAAGTCCAAAATGTTGCAACTAATGTTTAAAAATTGCATCAACAATTTTTGTATGAAATTTTCTAAAAATTGAAATATGCAAAAAACAAAAAAAGGAAAAAAAAAATTATTAATATTTAATTAATTAATAATAATGAAAATGATTATTTCTTTTTTTTTTTTTTTTTTGGAATGACCGCTTTGCGTGTGTGTGTGTGTGTGTGTGTGTGTGTGTGTTGGTAAAGTCTTACATTCTAGGAATGCATAGCATATATAGTAGGCGTTGCGTTATATATGCGTTTCTATAGATCTAAATATATAAAAATAATAATAATATATATTTATATATATATGTATATATATATATATATATGTGTGTGTGTGTGTGTATGTATATAGATTGTTTTATAATATTTATATATATATATATATATATATATATATATATATAGAATAGAATACATTTTATGTAGTTTCTTCTCTTTTCTGTTATTCTCTGTCTCTTTCTACTGCTGCTGCTGCTGCTGCAGCATCTACTTGTAGTTCATTTTTTTTTTTTTTTTGTTTCATGTTTTTCACATTTTTTAAATACTATATAAAAAATACAAATTGTTGCTGTTGTTGTTGTTGTTGTTGTTGTTATAGTTGCTGTTGCATTTGCTGTGCAGAGTATGTGTGTGTGTGTGTGTGTATCTGTGAATATAATGCATTTGTATGTGTAATACTTAAAATGTTAGGGAACCTGCCTGGTGTCTGTATGTGTCTGTATGTATGTATATGTGTATGTGCTTTTGGGCGGGAATGGGAGGAATCGTTTTTATTGTTTATCGATAAATATTTTCGTCTTTTGTTTTTGTTTTTTTTTTCTTGTCATCGGTCAATGTTAATTTTTTTCATCATTTATGTTATTGCCACATTGTTATCGTTATCGTTATCGCTACAATATATTATAGTAATTGTTATCGTCACACTGCAGCGCTATTATCGTTAACTTTGTTTTGAAGAAAAAAAACAAAAATGTCATTTTAGTGTTATCGATAACTAGTTGTCTATATCGATATACGCATAACAATCGTTACACTATTATCGTTATCGTCCTAATTGTCACAGTGTTGTCATTCATTCGTCATAGTATTGTAAAATTAACAATACGATAGCCTTTTGTTTATCGTTATCGTCCTTGTTGTTTGTCATTCATTCGTCATAGTATTGTACAAGCGTAATACCGAAAGCAAAAAAAAAAAAAAATAATAATAAAAATAAATAAATGTGCAAAAACAACAATGTTCTTGCACTACCGATATCGATAACTATTGTCTATTTATATTTATCGATAACAATAAATATCGATATATATATATAAATTTCAATAGCTAACAAAGTTCTTGCATTCTATATTTATATTTATCGATATGTATCGATAACGATAATTATCGAAATGTTTATCGATAATTATACTTTAATTTAACGTGTGAATGCGCTTAAAAAATGCGGACCACCCATATCAAACTGTTGCTGCTCATAAACATCATCGACAATGGAATTGACGCCAACGCCAACGCCGACGCCGACGCCATTTGGTATAGCAGCAAAATTGCCACCATTGGCAGCCAATGTGGCTGCAGCCGCGGCGGCAACAGTTGCCGCTTTTAATTGATTTATGGCCAACAATGGTGGCTTATCGCCAGGTTTCCAGCGACGATGGATGCCCATCGATTTAAGCTTCTGACAGACGGATGATGGCGATATATTGATACCCTTATCGGCTAAACGTGCCGATACTTTCCAATATTGTATATTACTATCTTCTTTAATCAATTCAAGTATTTCGCGTGTTATTTCCTTGTCGCGTTGTTCACGTTCGGCTGCCTTTAACCGTCGCCGTGGATGCAATACTTTGCCGCTTTGCGATGATTGTTGCTGCTGCTGCTGCTGTTGCTGATAATGTTGTTGTGATGTTTCTGCTGATGTTTGACGCAGTTGTTGTTGTTGCTGCTGCTGTTGTTGTTGCTGCTGTTGCTGTTGCTGTTGTTGCTGCTGCTGCTGCTGCTGTTGTTGTTGTTGTAGTAGCAACTCCTGTTGCTGCTGTTGACGTTGCTGTTGCTGCTGTTTAAGCAACAATTGTTGCTGTTGCAATTCCTGCAATTGTTGCTGCTGACGTTGCAATTCTTGTTGATGACGTTGCTGTTGCTCCTGTTGTTGCTGCTGCTGCTGCTGCTGCTGTTGTTGCTGCTGCTGTTGTTGTTGTTGCTCCTTGGCAGCAAATGCTGCTGCCTCCGATAAACGCGATTCATCCCGCACATCTGTGCCACGTTTATTGCGATATGATAGCGGCACGCCCTTCAATATGGCATCACGCACCTTCCATGCTGTCATCTGTGAGACATTGAGAGCACGTGCAATTTCCATGGTCGATGAATTGCGTGCGACCAATAGTTTGGCCATCGCATATTTCTCATCATCAATGAAAACGTTTGGTTTACGCGGCTTTTTGCCTGGTTGATGCAACTGTTGTTGTTGTTGTTGCTGCTGCTGCAGTGGTGTTGCTGCATTGCTGCTGTTGCTGCCGTTGCTATAACAAGAGAAAAAGCAGAGTGTGTGTGTGTGTGTGTGAGAGAGAGAGAAAGTGATAAGCGTGCAGTTGTAATTACCTTTCGTTGCTGTTCATGGGCGGCATGGAGCGCAGGGATAAATTGACGGGCAAAGCATGACTGTGAAATAGAGCAACAATTAATAAGAGCAAAAGAGAGAGAGAGAGAGTGAGAGAGAGAGAGAGTGAGAGATGCAAACTTACTTAGCGGCCGCAACAACTGCGGGCGGATAACGCGTCAATATTGGCAATGCGCCATTATGTGCAACCTTCTGTTGTTGCTGCTGCTTCTGGTGTTGCTGCTTCTGCTGTTGTTGCAGCTGCAACTGTTGCGCATTGACAATATGCGGAAAATGTTGCGATTCAGCCAAAAGACGTTGATGATATGCCTCAACATCAGCACGTGCCGCAAGTTGTGGCGATACAGAGATGCCACGTTTTGATTGTCGTTGCTGATGTTGCTGCTGTTGTTGCTCATGTTCCATATCCATGTCATCATTCTCATCAAGCTGTCCACGCATATCATAGCCATTATGCAAGAGTCCACACACATCATCATCGCCAGCTGCATAGCCAGCTGTTTCTTCGGCACCAATTTCACCAGCGCCATCAACATCACCAGCATCATCATCATCATCATCATCATCATCAGCAATATTGCCAGCTGCAGCAGCAGCAGCAACAGCAGCAGGATCGCTACCATCAAGCATATCACTATTATCAGCATCAGCAACATGTTGCTGTTCATGTTGTTGTTGTTGCTCATGCTCAAGCAGCTCATCATCCATATGTTGCTGTTGTAGCTGTTGCTGTTGCTGTTGCTGCTGTTCATCATCGCTATCCACTTGCTCCTCCTTGATCAGTCCAAGACCAAGATGGCCATAGGGCAATGTAGATAATTGTTGACGTTCTTGTTCTTCTAATTGTTGTTGCAACTGTTGTTGCTGTTGTTGCTGTTGACGTTGCTGCTGCTGTTGCTGTTGCTGTTGCAATTGCTGTTGTAACTGCAACTGTTGTTGCTGCTGCTGTTGTTGCTCTTCGCTTGTTTGATCCACGACACGTTCATGCAAACTAACGCCATTGACAAGACTCTTTCGCAGACGCCATGCGAATGTACGCGATATATTCAACTCATTGGCAATCACTGTGGTTGTCGCCTCCCGTAGGATCAGCTGCTTGGCCAATGCTATTTTCTTGGCATCCAATTTAATGCGAGTGCGTCCCTTGCGTTTATTTGTCAAGCTAATTCTAAATTTAGAAATAATATATATATTATAATATATCGTATATCGTATATCGTTATCGATATTAATTTATCATTTACTTACTTGCGATTATTTAGATGCATGGCAGCATTATCGGGCGGAGGTTTACGTGTTGCCATACGCTTCGGAAAGTTATTATATTGCACAATGTTCTGTTTAAACAATTGTTGCAATGGCCTATATATAAAAAAAATTGAATATTATCGATAATTTATCGGTTTTTTTAAATTTATCGATTTATTTAATTAACTTACATTTTGGCTGCCTTTGATGGGCAACCGGTACGTTTATGCCAGCCCAAATGATGTCCGGTGGGGAAAAGCACATGACAATCGGAGCATTGCATTGGACGACTATATATATATATCAAAATATATCGATTATTTATCGATTATTATATACATTTATTTTATAGCTTAAATAATAGTTATATATATCATATAGTAGTCAAATTTAGAAAGACATTTGACAAAACTCCTGTCAGTCCTCACAAAAGTCCCTAAAAATTTCAATGGGAAGATTTTCCTAGAAAAACTTAATTTGGAAGAGATTATTCCTATGCTAGGCTATATGTTATATTATTCCGATTCGATTTAAATTTAACAGACATATGTAAAATCTGCCTACAACCACACACAACTGTTGTCAATTTCATAGAAAAAAAAAAACTTAAATTCCATCGATAATTTCTATAATAACTGATGTTATAGTTTTTGGATTTGTACAAAATTTGATTTGGACTTATGTATAGTTCATACAGAAATGAGTTTCTGCAAGTTTCGGCAGGATAACTCAATAAATCAAGAAGATTTTCATATAAAACTCAAATTTTAATCGATCCTTTCTATGTTAGCTATATGTTATAGTAGTCCGATCCGATTTAAATTTGACAGACATATATTTATCCTGCCCAAACACAACTATTGTCAGTTTTAGTAGGTTAACTCAATAAATCAAGAAGATTTTCATATAAAAACTTAAATTTTAATCGATTCTTTCTATGACAGCTATATGTTATAGTAGTCTGATCTAATTTAAATTTGGCTGACACACATTTATGCTGCCTAAACACAACTATTGTCAGTTTTAGTAGGATAACTCAACGAATTAAGAAGATTTTCATATAAAAACTTAAATTTTAACCGATCCTTTCTATGACAGCTATATGTTATAGTAGTCCGATCTAATTTAAATTTGGCTGACACATATTTATGCTGCCTAAACACAACTATTGTCAGTTTTAGTAGGATAACTCAATAAATCAAGAAGATTTTCATATAAAAACTTAAATTTTAATCGATCCTTTCTATGACAGCTATATGTTATAGTAGTCCGATCTAATTTAAATTTGGCTGACACATATTTATGCTGCCTAAACACAACTATTGTCAGTTTTAGTAGGATAACTCAATAAATCAAGAAGATTTTCATATAAAAACTTAAATTTTAATCGATCCTTTCTATGACAGCTATATGTTATAGTAGTCCGATCTAATTTAAATTTGGCTGACACATATTTATGCTGCCTAAACACAACTATTGTCAGTTTTAGTAGGATAACTCAACGAATTAAGAAGATTTTCATATAAAAACTTAAATTTTAACCGATCCTTTCTATGACAGCTATATGTTATAGTAGTCCGATCTAATTTAAATTTGGCTGACACATATTTATGCTGCCTAAACACAACTATTGTCAGTTTTAGTAGGATAACTCAATAAATCAAGAAGATTTTCATATAAAAACTTAAATTTTAATCGATCCTTTCTATGACAGCTATATGTTATAGTAGTCCGATCTAATTTAAATTTGGCTGACACATATTTATGCTGCCTAAACACAACTATTGTCAGTTTTAGTAGGATAACTCAATAAATCAAGAAGATTTTCATATAAAAACTTAAATTTTAATCGATTCTTTCTATGCTAGCTATATGTTATAGTAGTCCGATCTAATTTAAATTTGGCTGACACACATTTATGCTGCCTAAACACAACTATTGTCAGTTTTAGTAGGATAACTCAACGAATTAAGAAGATTTTCATATAAAAACTTAAATTTTAATCGATCCTTTCTATGCTAGCTATATGTTATAGTAGTCTGATCTAATTTAAATTTGGCTGACACATATTTATGCTGCCTAAACACAACTATTGTCAGTTTTAGTAGGATAACTCAATAAATCAAGAAGATTTTCATATAAAAACTCAAATTTTAATCGAGAAGAAGTTTTAGTAGGATAACTCAACGAATTAAGAAGATTTTCATATAAAAACTTAAATTTTAATCGATCCTTTCTATGCTAGCTATATGTTATAGTAGTCCGATCTAATTTAAATTTGGCTGACACATATTTATGCTGCCTAAACACAACTATTGTCAGTTTTAGTAGGATAACTCAATAAATCAAGAAGATTTTCATATAAAAACTTAAATTTTAACCGATCCTTTCTATGACAGCTATATGTTATAGTAGTCCGATATTGCTCAAACTTGGCTGACATGTACTAGTCTATACTAAATTTATGCTCTGTAAATTTTAATCAGATAGCTGAATAAACAAACAAATTTCCTATATAAAAACTAAAGTTTTCTAAATTTCTTAATGCTACGATCTGGTTTATATGCCAGAAATTATTCTTATAAATAGATTATTTCTTTTTATACTTACGTTTGATTGCGTCGCTTCTTAACACAACGTCCGCGACGTATATGTTTCTCAAGGAATCGCTTATAGAAATAGGTTTTACGACAATTGGTGCATTCATAGACGGGACCAGGGGCACCATGAACACTTTGCATATGTGCTTTGAGAATTTGTTTCATTTCAAAGACAAGATAACAATGTGGACATTGAAAACCATGAACACCTCCAGCAGTACCAATGGATCCAGCAGGACCAGTTCCTGGTACACCACCAGCAATGCCATTGGCCAATTGTACTGCTGCAGCTGCAGCTGCTGCTGCTGCCGCTGCTGCTGCTGCTGTTGATGATGTTGTTGTTGCATCATTATTAGGATCATTGGGATCCACAGAGATCATTGTGGGTGGATCATCGGAGGGTGTTATAAGCTCTATTTCTGGTATTAATGGCAATGACATATCCTCATCATCATCATCATCTTCATCATCATCATCGTCATCGTCATGCTGTAAATGATGTTGCTGATGATGATGTTGCTGGTGTAGCTGCTGCTGATGCTGTTGTTGTTGTTGTAAATGTTGTTGATGTTGCTGTTGCTGATCTGATTCATCAACAACAACAAGATGATTATGATGACCATTTGGAAATTTATTCATGCGACGTTGCATATATTCTTGCATTAAGCGTATTGAATTATATGCAACATGTTCTGGCATTTCATTATCATCATCGTCATCATCATCATCATCATCGTCATCATCATCATCATCATTTTGATGTTGCAAATGATGATGTAAACGATGTTGTCCATGTTGCTGATCATCATCCATTTGTTCCAACATATCATCCTCACCAGCAACAGCATCAAGTTGTTGTTGTTGCTGCTGTTGCTGCTGTTGATGTTGCTGCTGTGCTCCATTTATGTTGCCATTGGGCATTGTTTGGCCATGACCATTTGATCGACATTCTTCGGCATTAGTATTAGCATTAGCATTAGCATCATTATCATCTGCATCAGTATCATCATCATCATCATCATCATCGTCATCATCATCATTATGATGTCTTTGTCCATCTGCAACATTTCCATCAATTTGACAATTTCCATTTCCATTTCCATTTCCATTTCCATTAGCATTTGCATTTGCATTCAGATTACGATCATTATCATTATCCTCATCATCATCATCATCTGAACTGCTGCTGCTGCTGCTACTGCTGCCGGCACTACTGCTTGCACTGCTGCTGCTACTGCCACTGCCATTGGCACGTTTCAATGCTTGACCGGCAGCACCGGCAGCAACTGTTGTCTTCAAATCATCTGACTGCAAATGTCCCGTTGATGATTCATTCTCCTGCTGCTGCTGCTGCTGCTGCTGCTGCTGTTGTTGTTGCTGTTTCAACTCATTGCCACTTTGACTTTCTTCAATCTTTTTAATCAGCAATTGCTGGCGATAAAAATTATCCGCATCTTCACACTTCTTTTTGAAGAGACACGCGGAAATTGCTGTCTTGGCGCAGTTGACGCACACCTGTTGCGGCAAGGTGTCATTCTTTGAGATCTGTTGAGAATTTAGATATTAACAATTTAGATATAGTCTAGCATTAAATATATATAATTGTTATACTATATATGTGAGAGAGAGAGAGAGAGAGAGAGAGAAATATCTATATGAAATTCTTTGAAATATTCATATCAATCTATAAATATTTCAAACCATTATCTTTAAGTCTCACAATGTTATGTGGTATATGTAGATATAGACAGTACAGCTAATATATGTATATACATAGAATATTGATCTATATATACGTATATATATATGTATATCTGCAAATCTTGAAAATATTTTTAGCTGCATATAATCTATAACAGATGTCTATAAGAAACACTTCGAAATCTTAATTTCTCTATAAATATTTCAAACCTTTATCTTTAACTCTCAGAAAGTTATCAGATATAGATATAGACTGAATAGGATATATCATAGAATAGAACAGAATATTGCACAATATATGAATATTTAAATCTTCAAAATATTTTCAAGCTGAGCTTTAGTCTGTAACATCTACATATACAATATATACGAGAGATATCTATATGCAATTCTTTGAAATATACATTTCAATCTATAAATATTTTTTAAACTTTATCTTTAAGTCTCACAATGTTATGAAATATAGATATAGATAACATAGGAAATATCGAATATATATATATATATATAGCTAGTTACCTATCTATATATCGATATATATTGATATATCTCCTCTATAACTCATAGACATATGTATATTCTATATAATACGATTTTCAAAGATTTTTTTTAAGATTTTTCTACCTGAATTTTGCCAAACATCTACATACATACATGAGAGATATCTATAGAATATTCTTCGAAATCTTGATTCCTTCATAAATATATCAAATTTTATCTTTAACTCTTACAAAGTTCTAAGATATAGACAGCATAGGAAATATATATATATATATAGAATAAAGCTAGTAAATTTTTCCGTATATACATATACATATATAACAGTCGAGTGATAATATCGTACCCCGTTAATTGAAATACTCCATAATTCGTAAAAAATTTGATCCCCATGCCATTTCGAATTATCAGACTCGAATGTATATTATAGTCTAACATCTATATATACGAAAGATATCTATAGGAAATTCTTTGAAATTTTGATTTCTCTATAAATATTTCTAGCTTCTAAATCATTTAGCTCTCTCTCTCTCTCTCTCTCATATATATATATATGTGGATATATATATTGTTATATAATCCATGCCTTTAAATATTCCCTATTTCTAGCTGTATATAGTCTAAAACATAAATTGGATATACAAGTGTTATTTACAATAAAACATTAATTTCTCTATAAATATATCTAGCTATACGTAGTCACTTCTCTAGATCTCTTCAACAACTTTCTTTTACTGTCATAACTCTAAATCCTCTTTCCAACTCTAGTAATTTATAGTCTTGTATATATTACTATGTTAGAAATATATACATATACAATGTATATATAAGCGATATCCAGATCTTTATTTCTATAGATATATATTGCCTCTCCATAACATATATATTTGTAAATCTCTATTTCTGCATTGAAAGTTATGATTAATTCTACATATTATATATATATATATATATTATATATGTATCTAAATCTTTAATATTCTACAAAACTCTTTTAGCTGGAAATATTGTTGATAAATAAATTTGAATAAATAAACAATAGATAATGTCAACATAACTGAACAATAATAAGTAAGAAACAGCTAAATATATAAATATCAGATATACACATATGTATATACATATCACATCAGATGTTATGAGAATGTGTGTTTTATACGATATAGAAAATCAAAGTCGAAATAACAAATGTCTAAACAAAAGTTTTAACTACTATGTATATTCCGATAAAACCATAAAAAAAAATATTAATAATAATGAAAACTGTTTCGATATATTATATATATGTAGTATATATATATATATATATATATATATGTAGAAATCTATTGTAATATTAGTAATTGTATTCACGGAAATACAGATGTTTATACAGTTAAACAATAAAAATGATATTAAATACTATAGAACTTTCTATAGAACTTACTTGTCTAACGATCTATTACTTTGTATAGCACAAAGATACAAACATATATATATATATATATATATATATATATATATATATATATATATATGTATATATATATGTATATCTATATGTATCTGGTATACAGATAATATTTAGATATGGTTAGATAATTTCATATGAATAGAGCGTCAGCTATGAGAGAAACAGAATATATACACAACGTATGTGTGTATATATCAAAAATCTAAAGAAATATAAAATGAGTTTTTATTTTATTTTTTTTCTTTTTCTTTTTTCATATATGATAAATAGTTATATAAATTTTGTTATACAAGTTATATACAAACAAATCGTTGTTATACGTAGAGCTTATAGTAGAAAAAAAAAAAAAAACCTTGATATGGAAAAACTGTTTTGTTTACTCAAGAATTAGCAGAGCCACAAAAATAAATATCAAGTAATACAATATACAATTTATATGCATATATACTATATATATATATATATATATACTATATATTATGCATATATATTTATATATATATATATTTATATATATATATATATATATATATTTATATGATACTTCAATAAAAAGCAAGCAAAATATTATATTTTATGTACTACGAAGATTTCATACACTTTACAACTTTTCAAAACTATACAATTTTTAAGTAATCATTTTTATGACAGCTATATATTATAGTATACCGATCCGACTGTTTTCGTATATATATATTCGAACTTTGAAAAAGAAAATATAACTACATGTTGACTTTCCTTAAATTTGACAGACTAGTTTTTATATGGGAAAAAAAAGACAAAAAAAATTGCACGATTTTGATATTGATGCTGAACATGAATATATATAGTTTATATATATTTATGAAATTTTCTACACAACATTACTTTCAGCCAAAATGTAATATATACAGACATCAAGTGTTTATATATATATAAATATACATATATAAATGTCTATATAACATAATAAACACGATCTGGCTGCGATCTCATTATTTTCAAATAGTAGTCAAAAAAAAAAAAAAACGTAACTTCAACGAAAGACTTGCCCCATAAACACAAACTTCAAAATAATAATAAAAAAAAAAATACAACAACAACATAAAAAAATGAAATACGAAATAAGAAATACGAAAAAAAAAATATGAAAAAGAAAATGAATAATGGAATAATGAGAAATGAAAAATGAATAAAGTATATATAAAAAAAAAAACAAAAAAAAAATAATAATAAAAAATAAGCACAACAAAATGTAAGAAAAAAAAATATAAAAAACCGAATGGAAACTTATAATACTCTAAGCCGCTCAAATTAAACGGGGCAAAAAACCAGAAAAACATTTCACATTCAGGAAAAATTACAGAAAAAAAAAAAACAAAATAAAAATTATGAACAAAAATTATAATAATAAAAAGAAGCAGAAAAAAAAACAGACACACATATATATACATACCGATATATATATATATATATATATATATAATGCATGAATGGAATGGAATAAAATCCAAAAAGACAACAACAAACATGAGAAGCAAGACGCAGAGCAAGGCGTGAGACGTGAAACGTAAGACGTAAGACACGACAGACAAGCCGACAACAAGAGAGTTCCCGTCCATCGCAATCCTCCTCCTCCTTCTTCTTCTTCTTTGCCCTCTCTCTCTCTCTCTCTCTCTCGCACTCGCACTTACACTGTCTCTTACACTCTCTTGTTCTCTCTTTGTCTAACCACTGCTTGCACTACACTCTTTCCGCCCCATTGGGAGCTGGGGGGAGGGGGGGCAACGAACGTCTAAGCCGACTAAGTGAATGAATGCCGCAAGAGAGCGCGACGTGCGCGGCGTGTAAGCGAGAGAGATAATATAGCGTGCTACATATGACGTATAGAGCAAGCGAGAGAGAGAGAGGAACAGGCTAACAAAATAAATAATAAAGAAAAAAAAAGAGCGAGCACAAGTTGTAGATGATGATGATGAAGAAGAAGAAGAAAACGACAACGACGACGAAGTACAAACAGCACAAAAATTGTAAAAGAAAAATTTATGGAATTAAACCAAACATATGAATTATACATTCACATATGTATGAAATAATCTCTCTCTCTCTCTCTCGCTCAGCATATGTATGCAAGAGCGAGTGAACAAGTGAGCAACAGAGAGAGAGAGAGAGTAGACAAACAAAAGCAATGTAGTAGTAAAAAAAAGCAACAATTTCAAACGGTAAATTATCTTACAAAAGCTGTAAAACAAATGAAAGAAAACTAAATATAAGAAATTTCATAAAAAAAAAAAACGAAAAATTATATACAAAGAAATAGCAAAAAATAATAATAATGAAAAAAATAAATACTTATAATAAGAGCTACAAGAAGTAGAAAAAAATAAACGAAAGAAAGACAAACAAAGATTATACAGATATATAACATATATGTATATATGTATATAGATATGTATAATTTCAATATTTATACACAATATCTCTCTATCTCTCTATATATATGTATATACTCGTATATATACATATGTATGTATGTATATTCTCATGGATTATAAACTGAAACTAAGCTGAAACTCAACTTGAAACTCTAAAGAACAAACAGAAAATTCACAAAAAATAATAAAACAAATAATAAAACAAAAAAAAAACAAAAAAAAACAAGTGGAAACAAGTAAGAAAGCTAAAGTGCAAAAATGCATGCTCGACTATATAATACCCGGTAAGTAAAACGAAAAAAAAAATAGAAAAATAACACGTTAATGATCTACATTAAATTTTTTACAGTTCGTCTACACTAAAATATAGCTTGTAAGCTTCGTACAATTTTTCAAATATTTAGAACTTTAGGACTTCTGGTTTCTGCAGGTGATCGGTAGCGGTGAGACGCCCTGTAACCAAATACAAGCACTTTGCAAAAAAAAAAACATGTAAGAATGCTATAGTCGAGTATGCTCGACTATATAATACTCGGTGCCCAACTCTTTACAAGTGTGAAAAAGAACAAAAAAAAAACAATAAGTTAATGTTGCCGTCGTGTATGAGGTGAGAACTGTAGGCAAGCGTACGCTATAGAGACGCCTCTCAACTTTTGGAATTTGAAATGTGTATAACTTCCATGTTAATAATCCGATCTGTATCAAATTTTTACACAACGCACAGACAAACATATTCAGTCATGTAGCTTGACTGGGTGTGAGTGCTGTGGTCTGTTCAAAATGATTTTCATCGATTTGTGAAGGCGATGGGGGGCGTGGCAAAAAACCAAAATAAACTTGATCTGCCTGCAAATACTACAAGCACGTTGCAAAAAAAAAAATGAAGTCTCTAGCTCTTATAATCTCCGAGATCTGTGTGTTCATACGGACGTACAAACGGACATGCTCCAATCGACTCGGCTATTGATTCTGAGTCAGAATATATATACTTTATGGGGTCGGCCACGCCTCCTTATGGGTGTTACATACAATTTGCTGCTGTCACAAACCCAATATACTCTTGGTATCCAATGGGCACCGAGTATAAAAATAATAAAATTGAAATCCGCAGCTCTTCTAGTCTCAGAGATATACAGATGGTTTTCATGAACAGGCAGACTGATAAGAGCAAGGAGTTCCTACATACATGTATGTCTCTCTGCTGTGCAAGAATGTACATATATTTCATAGACTTTAAGCTCTTCTAAACTCACAGATATAGATATATTAATGTAATAATGTAATACTACTGATGCAATGAAACTGCTGCTATAAACTCGGAAATATACATTTCTTTTTTTTTTTTTTTTTTTGAGTTCGGGTCACGCTTACTTATAATAGACATTTGCTGTTGTCATAAATTTAGTCGTCGATAAACTTTGGGTAAACTAATGGATGCCGGGTATTAAACATAACAAAACAAAAGCAAACGAAACGAAACGAAACGATTTTATTTTCCCTCTCCATCTCTCTCTCTCTCTCTGTCTGTCTCTGTCTGTGTGTTGTTTTTTTTTTGTTGTTGTTGTTGTTTAATGTCAGTTACTGTGAAAAAGATAAAAATGTTGTGAATTGTGGCTATTCTATGAAATATGTTAATATGAGTCTCTAACATATATGTATGTACACACATACATACATACATACACATGTATATGTATGTACATATTTCTTTATGACCAACAAAAGAAGAAACAAAACCAAGAGAATTTCAGTCAATAACACACACACACACACACACACACACAAATACAATGAATCACAAACTTTTGTTCTCCACTGAAATGTCGAAAATGTAATAATGATATTTTTTTTTTCTATGTTTTTTTTTTATTTATTTTCTTTCTCTTTTTTATTGTCTTATAAGGGTTAAAAACTGTCAAATGTTGAATTCTCTTCTTTTTTTTTGTTTTGTTTTGCTATCGCAAAGTCAATAATATATTAGAAAATCTTTAGAAAATAAAAATTTACAAGTTTTTTTTATTGAAATTTCTTAAATTCTTTTTTCTTTTTTTGTATAAAATAAAATTTGTAGAGTTTATAGAGAAAGAACACATTGTGTTATTTTACAGTTAAGAACTTTACTATATAAATTGTGATTTTGAAATCTAAGAAATTTCATTTGATTTTACACAACTTAAATTTCAGGCTCTATATAAATTTCAACTGATTTTTTTTTTTTTTTTTTTTTTTTTTAGTTGCCTCTGAAAATGTGTTTCAAAGAATTTTACATTAAAAATGATTTGAATTTAAAAATTTCAATTATAATTTTTGAACTATTAGTTTAATTTACAAGTTTGATCTGTAAGTTTAATAGATAAATTCTATTCTTTATTTTATTTTGCAAGAATATGTTAGCTTAGAATTTATACCAAACAATTTTTAGCTAAAAAAAAATTGCGGAAAATTGTTGTAAAATTCAATTTTATGTTTGGGTATCCTGAAAAGTTGTATATACATATATCTAAAATTCAATGTATAAATTTGATCTATATACATATGTATATTATCTGAAAGTTCAAGAAGTTAGTTCCTTTAGAATGCTATCCTGCTATTCTTTTAATATTTTTTTTAATTTATTTCCATTAGAATCATGAATTTGTATACAAGGATTTAAGATCTATAAATAGTTAGATCTAGAAATCTGCAAATTATTCATTTAATTATTCGATCATAACGAAATTCTAAAAGATTTTCGTTATATTAAATAATTTTCTTTATAAAACTTTAATAAACGAAAAGAAATTTTGTTATACAAGAATCTAAGATCAATGATTAATGTGTAAATAAAGCTAAGATCTGAGATTGTACGATCACAGTAATTCTACAAGTTTCTGTATAATTAAGAACATAATTATACAGAACTATTCAAATTTCATAAAATTCGGAAGTAAAAAAATATATAAAAAAAAAAATCTCAACATGTTCTAAAAATAATTAAATTAATTCTATTTCCATATCAAAGATCAAAGAGTACTTTGACTTCTGAGACTTTATTCATCTTATCACTAAAAAAAAAAAAGGTTTTACGTCATATTTCACAACTGTTATTTCTCTCTCTCACTATCTCTCTCTGTATCTCTCTATATCTCTCTCCCTCTCTTTATCTCTCTCTCTCTCTCACTATCTCTCTCTGACTCTCTCTGTCTCTCTATATCTCTCTCCCTCTCTCTCTCTCTCTCTCTCTCTCCCCCTCTCTCCCTCTCTCTCTCCCTCTCTCTCTCTCTCCCTCTCTCTCGCTCTCTCTCGCTATCTCTATCTCTCTCTTTCCCCTCTCTCCCTCTCTCTCTCTCTCACTCTCTGAATATATTGTATGATTGTTGTGATGACTTACCTTAACATCGGCCAATGTTGTGATCTTTTGCCATATTAAATCCTCGCCAAATATTGATATCATTTGCATGGAATTTGTGTGCGATGTAATGCAAATGCGACATAATTGTGGTTTGCATATTTCAGTATCCATGTTGAAAGTGAATAAAATCACAAGACAAGATATTATTTATTGGATATATATATATCTATAAACGAAGACGGTAACGGTAACGGTAACTTGCACTGGCACTGGAACTGTAATTGTAACTGGAATTGTAGCGTTGATTTTTTATTATTATTATTATTATTATTATGATTATTTAAGGCGCCGCTGGAATCAATGTTGTTCAAGTCGTAGTTGGAGTTGTAATCGAAATCCGAGTTAAAATCGTAGCCAGAGTTGGAATTGGAGTCGGAGTCAGAGTCGGAGCCGGTGGAGGCGGCGTAAGAGCAGCAGCAGCAGCCAGCCGGCCAGCCAGCCAGCTGCATGCCAGAACTTCCTCTCTCTCTCTCTCTCTCTCACTCTCTCTTGCTGTCTCACACTTGCGCGCTCTCTCTCTCTCTCACTTATTGTTTACTTAATCTCTTACGTACACTTCACACACTGCGTTGCTTTATTTCACTTTTCACTCCTTATACGCTTTCTGACGCGTTTATCCTCGTTCCCGCAGCTTCAACATTGGTAAAGCGCGAATACAGCGAAAAAAAAAAAAACGTAAAACGAAAAAACAGAAAAAAAAATTGTAACAGCAAACAAAATTCACTTCC
The DNA here is from genome assembly GCA_037044475.1 of Zaprionus obscuricornis. Taxonomy (NCBI): domain Eukaryota; kingdom Metazoa; phylum Arthropoda; class Insecta; order Diptera; family Drosophilidae; genus Zaprionus; species Zaprionus obscuricornis. The sequence goes on along the minus strand of JBAMBR010006219.1, from coordinate 21,797 downwards.
GACTTTTAGGCGTAGCAACAAGTGGCAAGAAAACAAATTTAATGCACAGTTTCTTTATTTTTTATTTTTTAATTTTATTTTCAATTATTTGTAATTTTTAATTATATTTTGTTTATTTTGTTGTATTTTTTACCAGTTTTTATATATGTATATATTATTTTTTTTAATATTATTTTTTTTTACTAAATTTATTTGAATTTTTATGATTTTTTTTTATTTATTTCAGACGGAAGAAAAAAAAACACGGTCACGCGACTAGACTGACGGTGATTTGGGAACTGAAATTGAATATAGAGAACAAGAAACTATTTATTAATAATGAGAGAGTCGACAATAGCAACAACAACAACAACAACAAAATATAAAATATACATACATATAATAATAATAACAACAACAACAACAACAACAATAACAGAAAAATAAACGTAGACGAAAACTAAATAAATAAAAGTAAGAAAAAGACGAAAAGCAAAAAAAAAAAAAAAAACAGAAACAGCAACAACAACAAAAGCAGCAACAACAAAATCAAAACCAAAAACACAAACAAAATAAAATAAATTGAAATTCAAGAAAATAAAAACACGCACACAAACAGACAATCTCTCACACACACACAGAGGCACAGAGAGACAGACACACACACACACACAGCTACAAAGAGAGAGAGAGAGAGACGTAAGCAAGCGCACAGTGGTACGCATAGAAGCCGCCGACTTTAGGCGGTCGTGCCGTACCCCTACTACTACAGTATCATATCATACCGTACAATGCCACCCCCCTTCCCTCCTAGATAACCTCCACGCCGTACCCCACTACACCGCAGCGCAACAACAACCCGTCAACCTCACTCCTCCCTCCCCCCCCCCCCCCCTCTTTACTGAGTACGCTTTGTCACCTTATAGCTCAATCTATATATGAGATTCGAGCGTTTTTTTTATTTTTATTATTATTTTTTTTATACATATTTTATTATTGTGTAGATTCAAAAACAACAACAACAACAACAACAACAACGACAACGGTAATACAATTCTTACTGTCGTAGCCAAACACACAAAGATACAAACTTGATACACACACACACACACACACACACACACACACACAGAGAGAGAGATAGAGAGACATACAAACGAAAATAATATTACACAAAAGAAAACAAGTCGAAAAACTAAAAAATAAATAACAAAACTTAAATAAAAAAAAAAAACATTCACACGCATACAACACACACACACACACACATATACATGCATACATATACACATAAGCATACACAGATAGAAGAGAAGCGAACAAATAAATAATAGCAAAAATCGTAACGAAACGAAATAAAAAAAATAAAACTCTATGAAGCCGGATGACGGTCTAAACGGACGCAAACGACGTAGCTGTGTAAGCGCGGTAATAGTAGCAAACGTCGTAGTAGTAGTGCTGCTGCAAGCAGAGCAAGCAAGAGAGCAAGAGTCTAACAAAATGATGAGGTGAGGTGAGGTTAACCGACGCTACAGAAAAAAAAAAAAAACTACAACGATAAATTCATGTTCTCTCCCAAACGCTACGCTGGTGCGCTGCTGTTTATTCTTGCTTGCTTGCTGGCTTGCCTGTTCGCTCGCTCGCTCACTCGCACGTTCGCTCTCTCGCTATCTCTCTGCATATCTATCCCGCTCTTACTATCTATATCTCTCTTTTGATAGCTATGCATGTGTATGTCTCTCTGTGTGTGTATTGGAAAGGGTAAGCAAGGACGGTTAAAGGGAGCGCGCAAGTAGTTTGCTTGTGTAAAAAGGAAAAGGAAGAAAGCTAAAGATGTTGTTATGCTTATGCAGAGAGTCAAAGAGAGCGTGGTAGGCGAAGATTGAACGAGTGGGAGGAGGGGGGAGAGGGAGAGGTAGATGTCATATGTACATATATATGTATGTATGTATGTATGTATATTGTAAAGATGAGGTTGAAGCGCGCGCACTACGCAAAATGCCAAGGGCAATGCATCCCAATGCAAATGTAAATATAAATGTATATGTATGTATGTGTGTGTGTTGCATGTGAGTGTGTGTGTGTGTGTTTGCGTTTGCGTGTCGGCAATAGAATTTTGCAGCTAGATATAAAGTTTAAGGATATATGTACATATGTATGTATTTATCCTATGCTGTCTGTATGTATGATTTATACACTTTTTGCGTCTTAAGAAAACTTTTCTTTGCTTTTCTTCTTGTATATAATCCTTGTGTGTATGTGTGTGTGTGTATGTCTGCAATATGGAATATTTAATTAAAAGCATTATTTATTTCTCTCTCCTCTCTCTCTCTCTCTCTCTCTCTCTCTCTCTATGTGTGTGTGTGTGTGTGTGTGTAAGGAAACTAATTGAATTTATGGCATAAATAAAATTTAATTCAATTAATATTGCATGCCATATAAATTATTGAAATAATTTAATAAATTTTATAATTGAAGGCAAAATAAATATATGTATATATATGTACATAAATGGTCTGAAATTCATTTACATTATTTACATCTGCAAAAAATATATATATTAAATTATATATAAGTCTTTTTCTCTATATACAGAACATAACATATTTTGCTGCAAATATTCAACTCTCAGGCACGTCGCGCGTTTTTACTAATAAAAAAAAAACATTTCATTTGCCAAGAACTCAGAAATGAATGTGACCTTTACCTTTACCTTTACCTTGCCCCTCTGCACCATCCGTCAACAACTAAAAACTCATAAAAGAAATAATAGAATTTCCGAAAAACAAAAGCAGAAACTAGCAAAAAAAAAAAAAAAAACAGTTCTTTTTTTTTTAGAATGCATTTTTCTAATTTAGCCAAATGCATGTACGATACGTTCCACACACACACTCGCAAAAGAGAGCAAGAGAGAGAGAGACGCGCGCGATCCACACACACAACACACTCGAAAAAAAATAAATAAGTAAAATTGCCAATGGGAATCCAATAAGAGTCTGTGTGGAATGTGAAATGTCTATGACTAAAAGACTGAGCCACAGTCAGAGCCTGTGTTATAGCTGCAGCCTGAACCAGTTCATACACACACACACACATACACTTATGCAGCAGCAGCAACAGTTCAAATGACAACAGCACTTCTTGTACTATTCAAATGATGGAAATCAAGTACAAACGGATGGTGGCAGCGCAACAAGAAGAACGCGAAATAAAAAAACACAACGCATATGCATTAAAAAAACACACACATGCGCAAATATGTATGCATACAAATTTACATGCATAAAGATAGAAAATAAGAAGAAAAATACAAGAACAACAACAACGAAAGAAAAAAAAAATAGCAAAGTCAAATTTGGATGCGCGCGCGCTCAACAGTCGCCGCGAGGCCATCGCAGTCGCAGTCACTGTCACCGTCAACGTCAACATCGCTGCCGCTGTACATTGCGCGGCGCACAATGTTTTTTGCTTTTGTTGCTTTTGGGATCGCGATGTGAAAGAATAAGAAGAAGAAGGAAATCATAAGATCTAGAAATTGCACTTCAGAGAGACTTAAATAGAAAAAAAAAAATAAGAACATGCAATAACTACGCAAACATTTTATACAGAGCTCTTACACTCACACACACACACACACAAACACACACATGCATATGTATGTATACTTGCATAAAGAGAGAAGACACGCACACTATTACGACGAGACACTAGCAACGACCTGGAAACTGGAACTGACTGAAAACCCAACCAATTTGCAATACATATTTGTACCGACGGACGACGAGTAGTATAAGTTTGTGTACGTACAATTCCCGTCTTTATGTCGACGGCAACGGCAACGGCAGCAGAGACTCTATTATTTTTTTTTTTCTTGTCTGAATATAACTACATTATACACGTTAGTATTACAAACATACCATATATGTATATACATATATATATGTCTTTATAATTGTATAAATATCTGTATAATTTACAAACACATACACACATACATACATATATACATACATATATACATACACATACATACATTCATAACTTAATATGCTTGTATTTTATGCCCTGCCCGCATATGGTACTATATTCAATCGCCGCCTTTTTGGCCCCCTTCTTTCAAGCCATTAGCATTCATTGTCTAGTTGTTGTTGTTGTTGTTGTTATTTTACGCTCGTCTGTGTCTGCGTCAGTGTGTGTCCATGCTCAAGTCTGCAGCTCAGTTTGAGTCTTTTGTTTAAGAGTTTAAAATAAAATTAAATAAAAATTGAAACCATAGTAAAGAAAAATATGTAGAGAGAAAAAAAAAGACAATAATAATAACAACAACAACAGCAAGAAACGAAATTCAACATTAACGACGACGCCAGCGTCAACGTCAACGTCGTCTCGCGGTTTACATATGAGGAAATATTACAATTTATAACAAAACGAACACGAACAAAATAAATGCAATGAACATGGATAATAGAAGACAAAGAGCAGCAACAGCAGCAATAGCAGCAGCAGCAGCAGTCAAAACGACAGAGACTCCAGCAGTGGCAGCGCAGCAATAGCAAAAGTAATGGTAACTATAGAGCTGCGCTGCTATACTCCCGGCAGACCGAACGTCGCATGCTAAGAGCAATAATTTTGAAGAGTGTGTGAGAGAGAGAGAGCGAGCGCGAGCGCCAAAAGAGAGCCCAAAGTTAAAGCGCAGCAGCAGCAGCGCCTTGATACAAAATAGTAATGGCAGAAAAGTCAAGAAATTCAACATTTTTTTTTTTGCTATGCTGCTTCTCGTTGTTGTTGTTGTTATTATTATTATTTTTTTTTTTTGTTGGTGCTATTTTCTGAGTTGTGGCTGTGGCCCGTTGCTTTACTTTGTTTTTTTTTCTTCTTACAGTGTGCTAAAGTCGAAGTGCCCAACCGACAACTATTAAAAAAAAAACACAGAAAAAAATCAAAAAGAAAAAGAAAAACAACAAAAAAAAAGACGAGAAAAACAAATACACGCTACTTACACTTCATATCCATACATATATACATACATACATATAATAATAACTACAATACATATGCAGCTCTCTCTGCGTTTGCATTAATGTCTATGCATGTGTGTGTGTGTGTGTGTGTGTGTGTGTTGTAGAGCGCACGTACATTTAATACTTAAACTCAACTCTTGTGTCGTCGACGTCGCGGTCGACGTTGGTCTCTGTGTGTGCTTTAACTTTTTTTCTTATTTCTTATTTCTTATTTTTTTTTTTTTTTATTATTTAGCTATTGTACAGTTCAACAGAAAATTTATACAACGCACGGACGACGGTGAGTGGCTGCTAGAGACGTTGGTTGAGCAGGCGCATTGTGGGTTGCGAGGGGTGGTGCTATAGAGTGGAGTGGGGGGGGAAAATGTAGAGAGTTGGTACGACGTACAATTTAATATTTCTGAGCATATTTGCGGACACAACAGCAACAGCAACAAAAACAACAACAACACGAAAACGAAGCGAGAATAGAACACGAAGACTGAGACACACAGAATACAGAGAAACATGCTAAAGAAACTTAAAGAACGAACAACACATATCGTAAGAGACTTTAGATAGATGTGTGCACACACACACACACACATACACACATATATATATATACATGCATGTGTATTTTGATATTTATGTATTGTATGTGTGTGTGTGTGTGCGCACTAGATAAATTCTAAACGCTGTCGTTGACTTAGAAAGTATCTATTGAAGAATTCAAGAAAAAGAGTTTTATACATTAATACATTACATACATACATATGTATGTACATACATAAATTTACTTGATATTTCAAATACACTGTACAAAAAAAATGTAGAGAAATATTAAAAAGTCATATTATTGTCATATCAATAATTTTTATAGCCTTCAAGTTGTACACATATAGAAATATAATTTTTGAGTAAACTTTTACCTTGACAGCTATATGTTATAGTTGTACAATTTAAATCAAATTTTTACTGACATGTTTAAGTTAAAGTCATTAAATTTGAATAGTACAAGTTTTAGACTAATAAATCAAGAAAAACAAAAAAAAAAAACAAAAATTGTATATACAAAAACTGTAAAAACAGAGTTCAAGATCAGTATTATGACAGTTGTGTATATAGTATACGGTGCTGCAATCTGTCTTACATTTATGCAGCCATAAGAAGTATATCAAGTTTTTAGTTAAGTTTTCGACACAATTGCTGTTACTGAGAATAACAATTTTTATAGGATCTGTCACTCCTACACACATAGAGTATGTCAAGAAACTCTTTACACTATGAAAAAAAACATATTTATGTAATTAAATTCTTGCTAGAATTTGTTATACGACGTCTTGTAATATAATTAATAAATTATACAAAAAAAAAAAAAAAGAAATCTTTCTTATTTACAAGTATTTAAAATCTTCAGATCCCATTTTCTTAAAAGCATTTATCCAAAAAAAAAAAGAGAGAGAAGAGAAGAAAAAAAGAAGAGTTCCCCTTAGTTCACAAGGTCATAGCTCATTGCCTTTTTAGTGAAGTGTGATATGCACGAAAGAATCAAGTTTTTATTTTTTCTCTTTTTTTTTTTAAGATTCTCTGTACTCCATATAATGACTAGACAAAGTTTTTTGTATGTAAAAATCGTCTACTATGACGATGACAGACTGTGAAAAGCATTACATGCATATTATTATAATAATAATAATATAAGGCTTTCGTATCTCTCTTTCTCTCTGTCTGTCTAACCGGTACCCAATGGAATACAACATTTATAATAGACTTTGTAATACCTGTAAATGTATGTAATGCATATAAGTAGGCGTGGTTGACCCTATAATATCTATATATTTATTTCTACTCAACAGTAAGAGCAGTGGGGGGAATGGAAACAGTTTCATCAGTTCTACTTTCCATCTGGATTTTAATAACTATTAAGAGCTAAGGATTTTAAATCAAGTTTTCCTTGGATTTATTTATGCTTAGATCGGAAACTTAAACTAAATGTTATACAATTTTCAATTTGTGCTGTTTTACCAGGTATCGCATAGTCGAAGACACTGTCTATAACTCTTGATATGCAGAATTGCAATGTAAAGTTGTTTTTTTTTTTTTTTTTCTATGTACTGTATGTATAGGAAAACTTTTATCCAAAGCTTATAACTATGCAAAATGTTGAATAAGTTTTTGCAAAAAGAAAAGAAAAAAATAAAATAAAAAAAATTATAAACCGCAAAATCAAGTAAACATAATGAAAATTGCAATGTATGTAACTGCTATTAAAATATTATGTGTGCATGCATGAACATGTTTATGCATATATTTAATATACAAATATACAAATATATATATATATATGTAAATATGTTAGTAACGCTAGGTTATTTTTTATATGAATTGTATGTAATTTGCAAAATGAATTTATCAAGTTTTTTGTTGTTGTTGTTGTTGTGTGGGTGAAGGAGCATAGTATTAGCTTTTGATATTATGATGATGATGATAGAGCATTTCGGTTTCGAACTTATGCGTGGTAATTACAAGCTCACGACAATGAACAATAATAACAACAACAACAACAACGCAACGTGAGCAACAATAATTTACATGTACTTGCTATAACAATGGGTCCGGAAGAAGACTTCATTGTGAGTTGTGAGTTGAGAGCTAAACCTTCAAGTTGTGTCTCTCCTGTATATATGTACATATATATATTTATCATATATATGCATATATATATTTATATAGTTGGAGATATATAGACAGATACAAAAGTTTACCAAAGTAAAAGTAAGAGAGATAAAGATAGAGATAGAGAGAAAAACATGTGAGATTTGTAGGAAAGAGACCAAAGAAGATTCAACTGCAAAAAAGTGGAAATTCAACACCTACACACACACACACACACACACACACACACACTACACTTGTATTTATGTTTATTTAAAGTAAACACAACTAAAAAAAATATATATATATATAAGATTGACAATCGCATCATGCGTTATATTATATTATATAAGGTGTGGCACCACAACATATACCCCGCCCCATAACCAAAGAATAACAAAAAAAAAAAAACCCAAGTAACGCCCATAATCAAAATGAATTAATGGACTTTAAGAGAATATGCTAGAGAAATAATAATGATAAAAACAGCTGCCCAGGAGAATAACAATACGAAACCAACTACAATAATTGTATAAGAACATATATATTCTCTCTATATATATATATATATATATATATATATATATACAGAAAGTCATCATATATCATATTATGTTTATACAATATTTTTCTGTTTTTTTTTTTTTTTTTTTTGTACATTCATTTTGCATAAATAAGCAATATTATTATAATAAAGAATTGATATTCAATCGTATCGATGGATGTTTGCCGCCTGACAACTTGCATCAAAATTGTGTAAATATTTTTCCAAGTATTAACAGAAAAAGTAAATAATTTTTGAAGAAATTAAATAAATAAATAACGAAGAAAAAATGAAGAGATGCTGAAATTGAAAACTTAAAAAAAAAAACATTTTTTTTACAGCTTATGTTTCACAAATAAAAACTTTAGACAACTTGACTTTGTAATACGCGGTATCCCAAAATTGAAAATTGCATAATATTCATATTTATGTTTCAATCATAATTTTCAAATTTTCGCAAATTCTGCATATTAATTTACATTAAAAGTCTTACAAATTTTTTTTTTTTAGATATTTAGCTTTAAAAATTTCTGCACTGATTTTATAGTATTTATGTTCCATTTCTGCAGGCTGTTGAGAAAGTGACAAATTTCCAATATAAACTAGAGCTACCTATAACTAATACAAAAATTAAAAGTCCCTAGCTCTTCTAATCTCAGAAATACAAAGGTTTTAAGGAACAGGAGAACTTTTAGGATGAGCCTGGGCTTCCAATGTTGCTGCTGTACATGAATATATACTTCATATACACTTTATGATGTCTGCCACACCTATTTATGGGCGTTTCATATATAGTCAATTATACCCTGCATCATAGCCAACAATTATCCCGGGTATAAATATGCATACATATGTATGTTTCTGTTATAGATTCTCAGGAAATTTTTAATGGATACAATAATATGCAATATGATAGAGTATGGAGAGGGGGGGACGCGCCATGGGAGTGGGAGAGTTATGTGGGTTTGGCAATATGGTAAACAGACAAAAAAGCCAAATTGCAAATCCATATTAGTAGAAAGAGACAGACGATAGCGTTTACTCTTCTCTTCACAGTTAGATAAATATTAAATGTCATATATAATGTTGAATTTTTTTTTTTTTTGCTTTGCTTTACGTTTTGTTTTTTTTTCCTCCATTTTTTTTTTATACATACAATATAAAAATAAACAATACATGTAGCATAATAAATATATGCTGATAATCGCAATGATTATGATTTTTTTTCTCTCTAACATGGAATTGCCAATAATAATCGTCATTATCAACATCATCATCATCATCATCATCATCATCATTGTCATTATCATTTGACAAACAAGTAACAAGAAGAAACGAGTGCAACTTACGTAGGATGCGAAAGTTGCGCAAAAGCAGAAGTAAAAAAAAAAAACAAACATATGAAAAAATGTAAAGCTTCCTTACACCCCCCCCCCCCTCCCCACCGCACACCACTAGCAGTTCCTTTTGCTAAAATTCTTTATATCAAAAAATAGCTAGATGCGTGTGGGCGGTGGGCGAGACATGAGACAGTGCAAGAGTAAGAGAAAATGTAAGAATGAAAGAGACAAACTGAAAAAAACCAAAAAAAAAAAGAGCAAAAAAAATGAAAAAACTAGACGAAAACTTGGCAATGGCAGCAACGGCAGTAAAGATAAGAAACAAACACACACAGCAGCAGCAGCAGCAGCAGCAATAATAATATTAAAGAAGAAACTTGCAAGTTGCAACTGAGAATAAAAACTAAAAACTGGCAACTGGCAACTGGCAAAGCAGCCGCATAGACAAGTTTATCCCAGCAGGCAGCACAAGCAACGCCGTAAATGATGCCAAAGCCAAGGAAAAGCCAACAAACAAAAGTTCTCTTACCTCACCACACCACACCACACCACAACTCACCTAACCTCATCTAAAACTTACCTATGCGCATTATAAGTAAGTGTATATATTTTTATGCATGTATGTGTACACATAGCTAAATGTCTCTCAATGTGCATGAATGTATGTATGTATGTGTCTGTGTCTGTGTGTGTGAGTTTATATATTCATGTAACTTCTCCACCCAGTTCTCAGCCCCATCAGCCAAAGCAACAGCAGTCAGCAGCCAGCATCATCAACATTCTTAGCAGCATCAACATCATCATCATTATCATCATCATCAGTATGATCATTATTATGATCATTGTCATTAATGCAACGACGACGCAATGCAAAGTTAAAACCGCAAGCGAAAAGAACTGAGAAGCTTTGCTTATTTTTAATCTTTTTGTTTTAGCTTTAAGTCGCACTTGTAATACTCTATAAATTTCTCTGCTATGCAATATATGCAAATGTAGCAGCATTTAACATTTCTGTTGCTTGCTAAACATTGATTTCACAAAATGAAAGAGTAACAGCAGTAATAGCAACAACAACAACAACACATAGAAAGCTCAAAACAATTTCTTAACTAACTTATTCAACTCACCCAACGACCCCAACATATACACACACTCTTTCTCTCTCTCTCTCTTACTTACTTACAGCACCTATACACTTCACTTCACCCTTTCAATCCATATTTGCACATAACTATTTTATTCTTGAGCGAACGGAATGGAACGGAACGAACTGAACGAACGCGTGTTGTTGTTGTTGCGCAGCAAGAGAGTCCAAGCCAGCAATTGAAGAGCGTAAGAGTAAGTGTGTTGTGTGTGTGTGTGTGTGTGTGTGAGAGAGCGCACACACAGCAATATACACGTGCAATAAATGCAATTACCGCATTCAATGCGCAAATTGTATGTTTGACTCTGTATACATGTGTGCGTGTATGTGTGAGCGTCAATTTATATCTGTGCATTGGTGTATAAAAAATGTTGTCTTTGTATGCGTGCAAGTGTTTGTTCAAGTTTTATAATTCTCTTTATAATAGAGCTTGTTTTTTTTTGTTTTTTTTTCTTATTGTACATATGTATGTATTTTTTATTATTATTGCAAGTCTTTTTTTTTCTTCTGCTTCTTCTTCTTTCCTATACTGTCGGAGCTAATATAGTGTATGTATAGTGTATAACAATCACTAAAAACATGCAAGTTGATAAGGCGTATGTATACACTTACATATAAATACATACATATATGTATGTACATGTATTTGTAGAGAAGGAAGTAACTTAGATCTTATCTTTTATATTCTCATATGCAAACATACAAACACACATACACATGCATACAACATTGTTTACAGGTAAGCTAATCTTGATTGAGAAAGAACAAATAAACACATATACATACATACTCATACATACACGTACATACACTTGTATGCATATTTATATATACACATGCATATACATATATGCATGTATGCTTATACTTTATTTACATTAATTGATTACATTCCAAAGAGCGTGCGCACAGTGGTAATACACACACACACACCTGTGCGTATGCCTCTGCCAGTCATAGCAGCGTAGCGTATATAACGCTTCGGTGTTGCCTTAAACTGCATATTAAAATAAATATTAAGCTCCTTCCTTTTTCTTGTTACTTTATGCGTTCACAAAAACTTGAGAAGCCAAAAACAAAAACAAAAACAAAAAAAAAATACCGAACGACATTTTCTGTATACGCGTCGCAGTCGCTGTTGCAGTTGCAGTCGCTGTCGATGTCGATGTCGTCGTTGCCGTTGTCGTTGTCGTTTCCATCATCGACTATTGCAGTCGCTGTGCGCTTACTATCGTCTTCGACGTCGCAGTCGCCATCGTATTCGCCTGTCGCCTGTCGCATTCGCAGTCGCAGTCACAGTCAACGTCGTTGTTATTATTATTATTATTATTGTTGTTGTTGTTTGCTGGTTTTGCCGTTTGTTTGAACGGCGTGCGCCGTTTCATGCTGCCGACGAGCGTACATATATATAACGATGCCGAATACACCGACCGACCGTACGAACACCAAACGACGCTTCGCCTTTGCCTTCTACATGCATGCATACATACATATAAATATATCTCTGACCTCCTCCTCCTCCTCCCTCTCTCTCACACTCTCTTTCCCACTGTTGCTCTCTGGCTTACACTACCACCACCACCCAGTTTTGTTTGCAGCGCAGCAGTGACGGCGGCGTGTGCTACGCGCTGCTTGCACTTACTGCTGCTGTTGTTGTTGTTGCTGTTGCTGTTTTTATTCATTTTCTTACTGCACATATTTTTTCTTCATATGCATTTTTATGTGCGTGTGAGGTTCGTCGTCGACGATAATTTTGTCTATGTGTTTGTTATTTTTTTTTTTTTTTTATTATTTTTTATTATTTTTTTTTTGTGTGCTCATATCTGTGTTTTTGTGAGTGTGTGTGTGTGTTTGCCTCGGATCAAATTTGTTGAATTGTTTATTTAGTACGCTGTCGTTGTCGCTGTTGTTGTTTTTGTTTTTGTTGCGTTCGTATATAAATACATATATATATATATATATGTACATAAATGTATATATATTTTCAGTTATTGTTATTATCGTTAGTTGCAGTTGCAGTGTGTTTCTGTTGTTGTTGCGGTTGCTTCGTTTGCTCATTCGTGTGGCGCATTCCGTCGTCAATTTGCCGTCTCTTTCATTTTTGGTATTTGTAAATTACATAAATTGTCTTGGACTATAAATTACGGGAAGATTATTATGGATTGCTGGCTGGCTGGCTGGCTGACTGGCTTTGGCTTTGCCTTTGTATCAGTGTATCTGTGTCTCACAGTCTCTGTCGCTCTATGTGTGCATGTGTGTGTGAATGTATTTTGAATGCAGTTTGTTGGCTTGCTTTGGTTTTTGCTTCTTTTTTTTTTTTTTTTTTTGTGTGCCTGCATCGATGAAACGAACGCAAAAAAAAAATAAAACAACAACAACTACTATGTGTTTTTTTTTATAGAGATCTGCATTTAATGATACTCTATACACACATGCATGACAATCTGTATATATATATGTGTGTGTGTGTGTAAGTGTATTTAACGTTGAATGCAACTCGTGAGTATATCTTGCAAGTTTTAAGCCAACAACTATGTATGAAATGTTTATCTATCTGTCGGTATGTTTCTCTGTCTGTCGCTATGTGTACTTATTTATATGCACATATGTGTAGTTAGTATGTATGTGTGTGTGTGTGTGTGTCTATGTGTGACTCAGTGTAGCGTCTTGGCAAAGGATGAAAATGGGGATATGGTAATGTTAAATAGCAAGTTTTTTTTTTTGTAAAATGTCATGCAATGTGAAAGGGGAGGGGAGGTGGGGGAGGGGGGGGTAAGATGTGGAAGTTGTTAGACAGTGGCAGACAAAAGGCATGGCCAAAAGGATCATTAAAAATAGCTAAATGTCAAGACAGAGAGAGAGCGTAAGTGTGTGAGTGAGAGAGAGAGACAACCCAAAATTCCAAATTTAATTACAGTTACATATGTAAATAACATAAAATAGAATACATTAAATGACTGTTGACAGCTACATTGATTAATCGATAACACAAATCGATAAATGTATGTATGTTAAAATTAAGTAAAAATTGATTATGACAATATTTGTGCATGTAAATTACACACATGCATAAAAAAATAAGCAAAAGCAGAGCATGCATATCTATCTCTCTTTCTCTTGCACGCTCGCTCGCTGCCGCTGTCTATGTGCATGTGTGTGTGTGTGTGTGTGTAAGTATAGCAAGAAAGCTAACGAAACTTTCGAGGTCATTGAGCTGGAAAAAAAGCGCCAGAATGTTAACAAACATACAAACATACAAACAATAACAACAACAACAACAACAATAACAACACCAACATGCATGTAATATGTATGCACGTGTATGTGTGTGTGTTTTGTTTGTATTTTATATGTGCAACTATATATTTTTATTGATAAATATTAAGTGGAATTTTGAGTTACTCGCCGCCGTCAACGAAAAAAAAAAAATATAAAAAAATTTCCGCTAACAATAATAAAATTTCACTTAATTCAATTTATATACAGCATATATATACATATGTGTGCATGTGTATGTGTGTTTTATTTTATTTTTTTTCATAGAGCAAGAGAATAAAATAAAACTAAAGTTGTAGTAGTTGTAGGCTATGTTCATAATTTTAACTTGACGTTAAATTTATTTAACTTTATCATGTGGGTGATCAACAATGAAAAGAACAATAAACCAATACAGAAATACACACACACACATGCACACGCACATATATATACATACATACATATGCATTGTATTCTCTTCATATTTCTTTTGGGGATTTTATTATTATCAAACGTAATCTCTCTGCCGCATGCCAAACACACACGCATACATTCTCACATCATAACTATGCATGTGAAGTAAGTGAATGAGCAAAAGAGAGTGAGAGAGAGACGTACAGTGAGTGAGAGCAACGACAAGGAATGAGTGAAAAAAGGAAGAAACATTGATTTAACGTCATAACGTAACGTAACGTAACTATTCCAGTGGCTCAGCAACAGCGCCAGCAGCAGCAGTGAGCATACATATTTAATAACAAAAAAAAAACACACACACACACATATATATATATATATATAATAAATAATAATAAGAACTAGCGAATGAGCTAAAAGCAAAAAAATCAAAATCAACAGCAGCAGCAACAACTGCGCGGCCAAAACATATACACAAATATAAGCACGCATAAGCATACGCAAACACACAAACACACACACACATATATACATATACAAGAAGACAGCGCAGTCACGCACTCATACCGCGTCGCTTGCGCAGCAAAAGTAATAATAATAACAATAATAAATTGAAGAGTTAAACTAATAATGAAATATATACACATACACATACACATACACACACACACACACACACACACACAAAGAAATATATACATATATGAATGTATGTGCACACGCATACATAAGCTATGCATATCTATATCTCAATATAATGTTTATATGTAAAATAAACGTCGTTTCATTTATACTTTATACTTACACAGAAACATACAAACATACATACATACAAACATACAGACATATATATATATATGTACATACCTTTTATTTAGTCGAAATTGCTATTTATTTTCTTCATTTATTCGTGCCTATGGTTTTTCTTTACTGCTGCTGTTGCTTCTTCTTCTTCTTGTTGTTATTGTTGTGCTGCTTCTTATTATTATTGTCTGCTGCTAGCTGCGACGCTCTTGTTGCTGCTCTGCTGCTGCTGTTGTTGTTGTTGTTGTTGTTATTATTATTACTTTGTCGTTGCTTCTTTAGTTTTTCCAATACAAAAGTCAAGAATCAAATTGGAATGTATAAAAGTTGCCTTATTGTTCATCACATACGTTTCATTATTATATGCACAGACAGACATACATACATACATACATATGTCTCTCCATTTATGTGTGTGTGTCTGTTTTTTTTTTTTGTGCTTACATAAATTCCATTGAAAAGTCGTTGCAATTTTTATATTGTTATTATTGTTGTTGTTGTTTTTTATTATTATTCTTAATTTACGTTTTTTTTTTTCGATTTAATTGAATTTGTTTTTTATTTTATTTTTATTTTTTGATTGAAATTGTGATTTTGTAATTCTTCTGATTCAGAATTAAATTGTAATTGTAATTTCTTTTTGTTCTATTAGTGCACCTGCTGCTGCTGCTGCTATTACTGTTGTGCTGTTGCTGTTGCTGCTGCTGCACACCTTCGTCTTCTGCGTATTGCACATCAATTTATTTGCATTTGTCAGCTTTGAATTGAAAATTCTGACAAATTGCAATAATTAAATATAAAGAACATTGCACATATATACACACACAAAAAAAATAAAATAAATAATTTATATATACATGTATTTAATTAATTTATATATGCAGCAATAAAAAAAAAACAAACACAAAAACCAATTAGCACACAAAAAACACACGCACAAAAGTTTGATCAATTCTTTTTTTTTTTTTTTTTGTTTCTTTCTCTTTCAATTACAAATGAATTAACAAAATTAATACACACAAAAATTACGAATACGTTTTTGCTGCTATTATTTATTATTATTTATTATAGTTGTTCTTGTTGTTGTAGTTATAGTTATTATCATTATTGTTGTTGTTGTTGTTAGAGTTATTAAAATTGTTTTTGAGTCAAACTACGTTACCGCTGCGACACAGCACAGCGCTAAACACACAAGACGTCCGTTCACGGCAAATATCCAACAAGACAAAACAAAAACGACAAAAGAAAATAACAAAAAAAAAAAACAACACCAACAACAACATCAGCACATGACGATTTAAAATGTACAAGGTTCAGCGCTGTTCTTTCAACATTAGCCGTTGCACTCAGAGAGCATAGATTTATGCAAATGTCTGTGACGTCACGCGACTCGTATTTTACTTTTGTACAATTTAAATACTATTAACCAATTATTTTCTTTTTCTTATTATTATTTTTGCAATAATTTCTATTTGAAATTTAACAAAATTAAAAAACTTTATTTTTTTTTAACAATTTTTTTTTATGGAATTATAAATATAACAAATTGCTTGCTTTGCTGTTTTAGAATTAATTTTCTCTCTCGTTGCGCTACCTTGTCAACTTTATAGCAACTCAAAAATTTTATGTTAAGCGGCAATGTTACTTTTAACATTTATGTAAAATTGTCTACAGCATTTAATTATTTTACCATGTAACTGTTAATCGATATCGAAAAAAAGATGTAATATCGATTGTAGCGATTAACAGCTGCTGCTGATGAATATAATATAATTATTTTTATAAAAAATATTATATTGAGAAATAGAAAACTCTTCATGCCAAGTAAGCAATAACAACAATATAATAAGAAATTCAAAATAAATTTTATTGAAATTGTTTTTTTTTTGTGTTTATTAAACTTTATATAATTTTATTAAGCTAATTAATTAATTATGCTTATTAATCAATTATATTATAATAATACAAGAATATACATTGATAGTCTATATAAAAAATAATTTTTAATAAAATTTTTAAATTTTTATATCGATTGCTATAAACTGCAACAGTGCTGACACATTGCAACCTTGCCGGCTAGATTTTGACAATTGGAAAGCCACAAGGACTGGAAACTTATTGAGAGAGCACTTTGAATGACAGAGTGAGAGTGAGAGAGAGAGAGAGAAGGTGTGTGTGACTGTGTGAGAGAGTGAGAGAGATACATATACATTAAGTAAAAAGAGCAAATGTATGTAATTTCCACGCGAAATATATGGTGCATGCGTGTACGTATATGTATAGACGTTTGTATGTGTACGTGCATGGGCCAAAGTGTATCGTGGAATATGCTTCCAATCAGAATTTGGAAGTTTTTTCCATATTGATTAGTTATGTCGCTTTTGTTGTTTACTCGCTACATTTTTTTGGCCAGTTAAATTGTGTGTGTTGTGTTTCAAATACGCGGCAAAAAATCGCTAAAAATTGCGAATAAATATCTAATGATAAATTCTATAAAAAAAATATACTAAAAATATTAAAATAAAAAAAAAATTAAAGAGACAGAAAAAAAAAAAAACAGAGACACACACACATACATACATACATACATATGCAATAAGGGAAAACAACAGGAGGGAACAACAATAAGAACAATAGCAATAGCAGCAACAGCAACGGCAAGAACAACAACAAGGAGGAGAAGAAGAACAACTACAGCAAGGGCAACAACAACAACAACAACAACAACGGGAAAAGGAAGAGGAAGATCTAGAGAAGTAGTTGGAAAACGACGACGAGGTAGAAGAAGAGGAAGAAGAAGACAAGACGACGACGTGTTGTTGCAAAAGCTAAAGGGAGTGCGACAGAGATAGAAAGAGAGAGTGCAAGATAGATAGTGCGAGCGAGTGAGAGAGAGCGAGCGATCGAGCGAGAGCGAAGGCAAAAGTGAAACAAGCCAAATAAAAAAAAAAAAAACAAGAAAAAAATATCGATAGGCGATAGCGAAATATCGCGACCCAGCGCGCGATCATAAAAAAACACGCTCAATGTCCGCGGGCGTGGGAGGCGGCGGAGGTAGCATAACGACAGATCATCATAGCCGTTTATATTTTCTTAATTCACCAACGGCACCGCTAACCGCACGCGATCCATTTTTTATAAAGCCCGAATACCTCAACTATGAAAATCCCATGCATCATTTGTATCCAAGCAATCGTGGACTTATAGAATATAATAATTATACGACAACAGTTGCAGCTGCTGCTGCTGCTAGTGCGAGTACAGGTGCTGCTGCTGCTGCCGCTGCTGCTGCTGCTGCCGCTGCCGCTGCTGCTGTTGCCAGTAGTAATAATAATAATAATAACAACAGTAGCAACAACAACAACAATAATAATAACAGTAGCAATACAACAACAGCAACAACAACAACAAGTAGTAGTAACAATAACAACAACAACAATAACAGTGAAAACAATTTTCAAACGCAGCAACATTCACATCAACAACATACGCAGCAGCAGCATACGCAACATAATAATCCGCATTCACAACATTCGCAGCAGCATACGCAGCAACATACGCAGCAACATTCACAACAACAGCAACACTCACAGCAGCAGCAACAACAGCAGCAACAACAACAGGCAACAACACATCCCCTGCATCATCATCTATCAACGGGTATCGTTGTCACTGGCGTCGCACTTGGACATCAATCATCGCGTGCACAAAAAGCAGCACGTCGACGCAGCAACGAATCTGTGGAAGCACGTGAACGTCGCTTAGAAAGGAACGCGGCAAGGATGCGTGATAAACGTTCAAAGGAATCTGAAGCTGAATATCGGCTACGTTTGGCCAAAAATGCTGAAGCGAATCGTGTGCGACGACAAAATGAAAATGAAGTACAAAGAACCCTAAGACTGATGAAGAATGCGGCCAGGCAGCGACTGCGACGTGCCAGTGAATCAAATGATGAGCGTAAAAAGCGTTTGGCTAAGGCAGCGGAAAGGATGCGTGTGGCGCGTGCAAGTGCACCGAAGGTGATTAAACCGCCGCTCGAGGATCGCCTCAAGGGCTATTAGGAGGTGGATTTTTTTTTTGCTTTTTTTTTAGGGTGAAACATCAGAAACGCAACGGAACGCGACAAATATGAAATGAAATGAAATGAAACCGAAGAGAAATAGAAAGAGACATTCACATAATATACATATACATATACATACATACATACATATATATAAACGACATGCAAGCAGAGCGAGCGCAAGAAGAGCGAAAGCGAAAGCGAGATAAAGAACAAATGAACTCTGGAACTGGAGCTGGCTCCAGCGTATGAACCAGTGACAAAACATCAAAAGGATCAAGCAAAAGAGCAAGCAGAGAGAGAGAGAGCGCACGCACGAACGCACGCACACATGCAAGAGAGAGAGAGTGCAAAATGGAATGTTGACAGAACAGAATTGCACGGATGGTATGAAGAAACACACACACACAAAAAAACAAACTAGAATCTAATACAAAAAAAAAATAAAAAACAAAAATCACACAAAATCTAATCAGAATCACAGGAAAAAAGATGTACACATAAAAACCACAGATCAAGAAGAAGCAGAATCAGCAGCAACAGTTAAAGTAGAAGGATTCAAGCACACACACACACATGCACATACACAGCATATATGATCATGCTGTGTGTTTGTGTGTGTGTGTGAGTGAGTGAGAGGTTAGCTAAAGAGAAGAGCATGCAAAATGTCATCAATGTCGTCGTCGTTTTAGACAGCAAAAAATATACATATATATATGTATATATATATATATATATAAAAAAATTAACAAAAAAAAAGTAGAAAACCGAAAAAAAATACACACAAAAAAAAAAATAAATATTGAGAAATGATAGAAAGCGATAAGAATTATTAAAAAGAAAGACGAAGAAGAAGAGAAAGAGAAACACATCTATAAATAATATATATTGTATACATAAAATAACAACAACAAAGAAAGAAAAAAAAAAAGAAAATTAACAACAAAAAATAAAAAAAATAAACAAAAAAAAATGAGAAAATAAGAAGAAGAAACATATAATAAATACTTAACATAAAGAGAAAGCATAATAAGGATAGCGAGTGAGAGCAAGAGCGAGAGCGAGAGAGAGAGTGTGAAATGCCAATTGGCATTTGAATGATCAATTTTGCAGGATTTAATAAAGAGAGCGGACGAAGCAGCAAAAGAAGCAAAGAGAGAATATTGAAGTAAGGTGCAAAAATTGGCAGTTATAATTATATAAAATAATAATAATAATAATAATTATAAAGAAAGAAAGAAAGAAAAACAACAACAAAGAAACAAACAAAAAAATGACACTTTTTTTTTTTGAATATAGAAAAGTGTCGGCAACATTTTTTTTTTTTAAGTTAAAATTAACAAAGATGAAGTAAGCAAAAAAAAACAAAAACAAAAAAAAAAACAAAAAACAAAAAGGAAAAAAAAAATAAAGTATTTTTATAATGCATGCATTATATTCTTACGATATATATACACACACCACGATATACATATATATAGATATATATATATATATATATGTAAAATATATATGTATACATATATATTATATATGCGCATAGTTATATATATACACACACACATACACACGTAATTAAAACACCAGACAAATAGCAGTTTATATAGATACACACACACATATATATATATATATATATATATATATGTAGTGAGAGAGACACCCACACGCAACGCCTAGAAAATAGTCATATATATACATATATGTGTGTGTGTGTCTGTGAACATGCACGTCACTCAAAATACACACACACACGCATGCACACATGCATACGGCAGAGTTATGTGTACACATATGCAGTGAAAAAAAGAGAGAGTGAGACCGCACCAGCACAGCACACGCAGAAAGTCAATTTCATCCCCCATATGTAATACAAATACAGCGACACATACGTGGACATGTGAATAGTCACAGACTCCCATACACAGGCATGCATGCATATGCGTGTGGTTTTCTGTGTGTGTGTGTTTGCCTTTTGTCTGCACCCCATAGCTATTGCTCACAGGGTGTCTTATTTATACACACACACGCACACACATGCATATACAAACATATACAGGCATACGCATAGACAATATGGACAAAAGCAAAAACTAAATTCGCGGTCAAATTGGTCCAATTGACAAAAAGAATATATATATATATATATATATGTATATACATATGTATATTCCAACTGTCTATTGCAAAATATTCCAATGAGCAATCGCAACAGGTGCGATGAAACTGTACGCTATAAATATGGCAATTTATGTATGTGTTCTAACGATTATCATTGCATTGCATTGCCAATAACGATAAGAAGAAGAAGGTGACGTAGAAGAAGAGGAACAAGAACAACAAAGCAAACACAATTGCAGCACAAAAGGAGAAAATATTTTTATGCACAGTCTGTATGCGTAATGCACTTGCTTTTCTTTTCCTTTTTTTTTTAATTTTATACGACATTGAAAGCAACCCCCAAAAAATAATTGGAGCCCATATGTGGTGACAGCGTATGTGTGTGTATGTGTGTGTGTGTGTGGGTGGGTGTGTGACTTACAATATGCTGTAATAAAAATCCCACAGCACCAACTATTCATGCAGGATTATG